>PDUO01000005.1:3996-122407 GCA_003008705.1 Pezicula radicicola
ACTACTAGTAGATACTTTATAGAATACTATAGGAGTAGTAATACCTAAATTTCTACTTATATTTAATATTCTACTCTAACTAATAAGCTTACTTAATAATTATATAAGCCTCGGTATATAGATACTTATTAATAGGATAGTCTTATACTTACTCCTCCTGGAGATAGTATAAGGTATATACCCAACTCTATTCATGAAGGTACTCTCTTAACTCCCGGAGCTTAGTAGCTTTATAACACTAGTACTAGAGATTCTAATACTATATCCATTAATACTCCTACTAGTTATATTAGAACTAGAAGATTTTATCTACTATAGTATCCTCTACCTCTTCCTCTTGGCCTCTCAGAGCCTAATCTATATAGTCCTAGTATATATTATAGTACTCCTTATCTACCTTATATCTCTAGTAATCGAAGCTATCCATAACCTAGTCTAAGATAGCTCACCGGTACCTAGTACTACTAATAAACTCCTGGATATTAGGTCTACTCTCTATACTCTATAGGGTAAGCTTGATTAAGATCCTATATTCAACAAGGAGGATAATAATAGCTTTACTACTCTGGCTATCTTACCTAGCCTAGCCACTCTTTTAGATATAGTCTTTTAGTTACTAGATAGTACTAATATAAATAATAACCTAGATATTAAGGATATTAATCCTAAGTCCGAGAGTATTCATAGCTATAATAACCCAACTACTAATACTCTCTAGGTAGAGGGATATACTATTYATCTACCTCTTGAGTTACTATACTTTCCTATCTTAGCTATTGATATCACGATAGTAAGTATTATAGCCTAACTCGTGAGTAAGCTTATTAGCTCCTTTCTTACTATTACAATAGATTATAATCTTTATAGGTATAGGATATTCAAGGGCTTTGGTTATAATAACTTCCTTGATTATAGCTTTAAGCCAAGGACCAAGGCCTTACTCTTGAGTATTATTTCTAGAGCTGGTATATAGAGGAGTACTAATCTTAACCTTCTATACTTAATACTGGATGTTGGGCTATATAGTCTAGCTATAGATAGGCTAGAACCTTTGTAGGATATAGGTTAAATCATAGAATTCCTTCTTATCCCGCGGTAGTAGAGTTATAGTTAGATATACTATTTAGACTCCCTTAAGGGCTAGCTTACCTAGTTATTATAGCTTTAGCTGGAACTAGAGGGTACTATCTAAGATTATCTAGTATTCATTAATAATAATATAGTTGAGCTGATATATATAGTATAGCCAACTAATATAGTTAGTAAAGGTCTTGGTTATAGCCGACTTAGGTATAATAAAGACTAGAGAACTAGTCTTATATAGATCCTGGCTTCTCTACTCAATACTATAGATCTTGGCTTACTTATATTATTCCTAGAGGTTTCCTTATAGGGAGGTTAATAGGGTAATAATAATACTAGTTCCCTCGGGTATAAGAATAACTAGTAATATAAATAAGAGGCTCTTCTTATACCCTGTACCTATGATAGTAACTACAGGACTCTCTCCCTATATAATAGCCTTTAGAGTTATCTCTTATTTACCATGAAATAGACTATAGGGACCAAGGATAAACCCTAATCTATAGTGGATATTTACTATCTATAGCTTCTTCCACTGTTATACCTAGACCTCTTTATCGACTCTCTCCTATAGGCTTCACTTCTACTTTCGTCTAAAGAGCTACTAACTTGGTCTTGCTTAATACAGAAGCCAAGAAACTAGTACTACTCCTAGCTAATCTTCCGAAACTACTCTCACTAGCTTAGAGTCTCGAATCGGCCTTTGGATATTAAGCGAGTATAAACTATACCGGTAGTATAGGTACTATAGCTAGCTTATAGATCCTATAGGCTATCTCCTTCAGGATTATCCTTGTCGAAGTAGTCATCGTTAAGTATCTTGGGCTTATCCTTGTTCTAAAAGATATCCTATAGATACTTCTAACTAATAGTAATTATAGCTTATCTCTATAGACTAATATTTAACCTAATACCTATCTATTCAATAGACTTATATTAGAAGATCTTCCGGAGCTGATTAGATACTTATATCTTTGGGGGTTACTTAGAAGGAGGGCTCTCGTTGTCTGAACTACTCTTATAGATAGGGTAAGATATTATTATTCTAGTATTATCCTCTACTTCTTTGGTTAGCCTAGGTCCCTATATAAATATACTCAGCTCTATAGTATTACTACTTATAATCTATATACTTTTATAGAATAGTAGTATAAGCTAGAGGAAATATATAAATAACTCCCTAACCTCTTCGGGTAAGAAGTACTAAATAATCTTAATCTACTTACTTAACTTATACTCTTTATAATATAATGTTATAAAATAGACTAAGTTATCCTTGATAAAGATATTCTAAACCCTACTATTCCTAGTATTCTAGTATCAGATCCTAATAATCTTAGTTATATAAGTAGCCTAGCTACCAGTGATATATATAAGAAGTAGTAACTCCTCTTGGAATACCTCGAATTCGTACCTATACTCCTGGATAGCCTTCCGGTACTATTGGATTAGTTGACTAGGTCTTTTGGGTTATAGTATATCCCTCTATAAGGCTAGCTTACTTATAACCCTCTTTACTAGTTATTTAGAACCTTCTATACTATTAATTAAGAATTGGTTCTAGAGATCTTTAAGGAATAACCATCTAATACTCTACTTAGTAGGATTATCCTAGATCTTATCCTAGTGGATTTTAGGTAGGGGTATACCCTGGATCTAATAGTATAAATCTATCTATAGTATTAGTAACTTAGTAATCAACTAGCCCCGGGCCTGGCTTACTAGTTTATATACTATCTTCCGGACCTATTCTATATAGAATTGGACTCCCTGATATAAGAGAGTATCCCCTTTCTATTATATAGTCCCTTTGGTAGTAGTATTATATCGGATATAGAGACTATAGGTTTAGGCCTTAAATATCTAATCCATTAGAGTTGGCTTCCTATACTTACCTATTAATATCATGAATTGATAAGATATCCCTTATATAAGCTTAATATAGCTCAGGCTCTACTCCTTGGCCTCTTCTTAGCTCTATTACTAGGTTAGCTTCTGAGTAATACTAGCTTACCGGGCCTAATATACCTTCTGGATAACCATCAACTAAGTAAGCTTAATGATAGTAGAGAGTTTAGGAGTATAATCCTCGGGTATCTCCTAGCCCTTGTCTTCTTGGATACCTAGAATAACTAGACTATTAATAACTATACTCTGGTATTTATTATCGATGAGGTTATAATTAAGTAAGGTAATATAGAGCTATAGTAGTACTTTCTGGATTTTATCCTAGAAGTATTAATATATTTCATCCTTATAGTATTATTCTTCCTCTTAGTAATTAGTTAACTAATCTATAGCTTCCATTAATATATTAAGATAAGCCCGTTACTATATAGTTAGCTTAAAATAAGGTTGCTTATCCTCTTCTAGGTCCTTATAATAGATGATATAGCTAAGGAGCTACTTCTAAATAGTAGTATACTTCTAAAAAGTACCTAGCTTTATCTTATAGTTGAATAACCTCTTAGGTTTCTTCCCTCGCTCCTTCTAGTTAGCCTCAACTAGTACTACCTTTCTAACAATACCTTTGATAGTAATACCCTACCTATCTTGAATTATCTTATTGAATACCTTGTAGATAATATATAGCTTAGCTTCGTTGTCCTAGTTAATTAGCCTAACTAACTAATATAATTCTATAGGGTTAAACTAGGCTAGGTACTAGGTCTATCTTATAAATTATAACCATAGATTTAACTCAAGAGACTTATTAATAATCTTAATCTTCTGATATTAGGCTACCTAGACTTAGTTCTAGCCCTTATTAATTACTCTCTCTATCCTATCCTATATACTCTCGAGCTAGGGGCTACTCTAGAGACTACTCTAGCTCTTAACTCTCTTACCAATCTCGAAATACCTTGACTTTAGACCTTGGATAAAAAACCACTAGTATTATACCCTACTCCACTATAGTATAGATACTATAACCTAGCTAGTATTCTTCTTTAACCGTCCTTTCTTGTTTAGATTCTCCTAGTTATATTCTATCTTACAATACCTTTGTATTTTCTATATATCTTTATAGATATACTAGTATAGTAATTAGTTATTAATACTATAGAATATATACTATAATCTATTTATCTATAGTAGTAATAATACTTGAATAGGCTTTAATATATCTACTAGGAATAGGAAGGGATTCTAGACTAGAATATCTCAATTAGGAATTAATCCTATAATATACTTAATCTAGTCTATAATCCTTTACTACTCCTCCTTTCTAAATCTATATAGACTATCTATACTAAAGTAAGCCTCGATCTCACTAGGTAATATAGTATATTAGTACTTCTTATAGACTATAACTCTAAACATTGGTAGGTAGTTAAACTAGTCTATAGTTAGTTTATAGCTTGGTTATTGGTTACTTAATTATTCATAGCTTAGTTATCTATAGCTTGGTTGTTTATAGCTTAATCGTTTATAGCTTAGTAGTTTATAGCTTGATTATTTATAGCTTAACTAGTTTATAGCTTAGTTACTTTTATTACTTAGATAATTATTTACTCTAAATATAATATTAATATAGACTCTATCCTCTATATATCTTCTCTTCTTCTTGTATAATACGAACCCCTGTATATATAAGCCTACCTAGGTTATCCAAGCTTAAGAGCAATGAATACTAAAACTATAAGAATAAGTATAAATAATTATAATATACCTCTAACTTCGAATTTTATGATTCTAAGAATAGGGTTAGAATCGCTATATATAGTTTACTATTTCTTGATATTTATAACTTCTTATATAACCTCCTTCCTACTTATTTTCATAAACCAACCTAGCCCTGAAAATAAACCAACCCAGCCCCTATATCTTATAACTACCTTATTCTACCACCACTAAAATTAAATCAACCCAGCCCTGGGTTGGTTAAGTAATAAGAGATAGGCGCTTGGTGGAATTATATCAATCAAATCGCTCCGGCCGGAATAACTATTCGACGGCTTTTTTGAGGCCTATGGAATGAATTTTTCGTGGGCGGGGAATGTAAAACCCGAGCTTCCGAGTAGCTCTCCTACGGGCGTATAGCTCGTTCCGCCCGCTCCGACTCTCGCGATCTCCAATGTATAGTGTTATTAATCCTTTGGTAAACTCTAATATAAGGTGGAGAGCGCTAACGAGTACTAGATAATTCATACGTAGGGACGCTACTTAAGGCCCACATTGTAAAGGGTCGTTAGGCGTCATCGCTCAGACATGAAGTTCTCTTTAAGGTAGGGACAAGCAGCAATGCTACTAAATTACCTATCCCCCCACCTATTGGCTGTGTCGCTAGGTTTTCAGACCTGTTTGTGTATCAATTCGTGTTTCTTCATTCTCGTGTTTCTGGGGGGATTAGTAAGACGGGAATACTGCGGCCCGAACCTTGATTTTAGACAACGTCTTCGGTACGTACAGTAGTCGGCTTACAAGCTTCTCTCTGCGGATACAGCTAATAAACCCTATTCGGTGGGGGCGTACTTCGTACAAGGTGGAAGACAGGGGCGTTAAGCAGTAAAATCTACTAATTTGATAGCCTAGCAGGCCTCTCAAAGTTTCTACAAACGCCCTAGCCTTTATAACGGACTAGATTTTAGCATATGCAACAAGGCAAACAGAGCTTCCCACTAGTCAGAGAAGGCCTTCCTACTTGTAGCAGGGCAGAGCCGCTGAATAGGGTTTATTTAGGGGGGGAAGTAGGACGATACATTCATCTGGAGTTTTATCTAAAAAGTGAACAGATAACTCCACAACACCCCGCGTGTCCTCGGACGCATCTCCCCCAGCTTAGCCCGCTTTAATACCCCATACCCTCGACAGTTACTAGGACGTGGAGCAGAATATATCACATTTATGCAAGCTGGTGGATTGCACGAAAGACAAGAGATGGAAATCAGAGATAGCTTCGCTTTCGTCTTTGATCGCTTGTGAGACCTAGTCGCTTTCCGACTTCGTTGAGCTGCCCGATGACTGCACGGTTCTCAATGGGGAACCCGGGCGCCTAGGCCTTGAGCGCAAGCATTGCATCAAGACTCAGGGGTCAGCATCTTGTACAGCAGTGTAATGTAACTCAGGTCTTATCAAAACTTTAAAAGTGGTATCACTTTAGTACGTTACCCCACAAATAGCTTCAAGACACAAATGAAGGAATCCCTCATGACTCGCGAGAGCCCACGGTTTTTGCCAAGGCGGTAGTTGAAGTACAGGGTGCAGCGACTCCGGTAGTTTGGTTCTGTCACACACATTACGCATTCGAAGAATATCGCTAAGAAACAAGAAACATGGGAAATCTTCTGCAAGTTCTCGAGAGACGAGTGCATTAATCAACGGTTCTGCGGTTATGTTTACTTATGACTATACGTACCAACCTGGAAGCAGCCTTGCGATATCTCCGATATCCGGACAACCCCCGAGTCATATGGATTGATGCCCTCTGTATCAATCAACTTAGATGATATTGTGGAGAAAGGAGAGCAGGTACGAAGGATGCGCGACATATGTACCGGAGCAACAACCATCGTGTCCTAGACCGTCTGTATTGGGAACGAATTTGGGTGGTGCAAGAATTGGCAGCGTTCGGTACTACTATTAAATATCAAAGAAATCCTTAGGAGCCGCAGAAGGGAAGCATTGTCTGCGGAGATAGATCATAGATGTATAACTTAGATAGATGTTTGACTTCATCTGCCTCCTGCTCCCAGTGATTGAACGGTCTACCCGATTTGCCAGCCCTCACGGGATCAAGGAGCCTCGAAGAACGATGACATTGAGGGGTGGCACGCGCTTTTCGCCAAGTCAGAATTTCATTCGAACTTCTTAAATTATCTTGGACTATCATCGTTGACTTGAATGCTCCCATTCATGCCTCATTGGACGCTCCTATCTGCTCCACTCGCAACTGCTTGAGCCCTTCTTCCATGGACTAGTACTATCCAGCTTATCTGTGTTTAATCCTCTTCAAGAGATCCGAGAAGCATGTCTCAAACCCGCAATCCTAATCGTTTGGAAGGCCCATGTTCTGGTGTTCACTTTAATCCGCCCATATGTCCTGGACCTCTTTGCAATCTTCGACCCCACGACAACTTTATTGCGCGTTCCAGCGATGCTGGGAACAGGCTTTACAGGCCGCGATGTTGCAGAATCCAACATGGGCTGCTCGACGTCCTGATATGATAGTCCATTACGCTGGATTGTAGGACGGGAGTGATTCTCTTCAGGGAGGTGTGATATTGTGGTGTCGATTCAAGGACGCGGTGAAAAGTGAAGAGTTATGAGGTGAAGATCGCGAGAACAGCGTCTTGCCGGAATCGGAATCGCTTCGAGTCCAGCCTCACGTCTACCTTAGTATTCTCCCAATTTTCTGCATTCTTGCTACTCTCCAATCAGCTCTCCCGTTCCCCAACCACATTAAATATTTACAAAATTGATCCCTGCAAACATTGAAGCCCAAATACTCGTCAGCCAACTCGCAGAGGTAATTCTATCAAACCCCACGGATCCAGAATATATACACTATACCAAATTTTTACATATCGAGCCATACTCCCGAAATCCACCTGATCATCAAACGAACCAGGATAGTCAGGAAAGCCAGACAGCCACCGACACAGATGATGAATGAGATTTCTGTTAAGTTAGGTCCAAGTTGCCAAGGCCACTACATCTTGTCATCTGAAGTTGATCCTTTTATTCCAGACATTGGATGGGCATTCTGGCACTGTGGACTTGCTTCTCACAACACCAGGAACTTCCTCTGCGAAATTTGAGGTTGCCGGGAAATATGCAAGATTGTTTTTTGACAAAGATGCTGTTCCCACATTGAAAGTGTTCAGTCATCGGGGTTATGTGACTGCACTTGGGAATGAAGGGTTCAAAGAAGGCCAACAGAGTATCACAACACGCAAGTTCCGTGTATCATTCGGCTCGCTCAACTATTTTCTCGAGTTTTTGGATTTGAATAAAGAGGAATATAACAATGCCCTTTGCAAGTATCTGAAGAATCATTACAATCGAGAGACACCATCTTCAAATATATCTGCAACGCCCTCTCCAATGTATATATACCTTAGCTGGCGAGTGGAACGTCAGAGGGACGGTGGGCAATAGCTCGTTTTGTCATTCTGTCGGCTAATAGCCCACCACGAATTACATATTCTGCTACACTGGCAGAATACCCAAAAGGTTAATATAACGAATAACCGAATATTAGTTATCTATTAGCAATTATATACCTATCATTACGCAAGAAATGACAGTTTGGCGTGGTAAATGTCACGAAGAATATCAGAACCGGCGAAACTAGTGCTGCGAAATGCCTTGTTCGAAACTCCATGGAGTCTCATGCAAAGATCCTGCAAGAGATTGACACATTGAAAGCACTCCCACGAAACGTGCGTCTCGTTTAAATACACCACACACTTTTACTAATCACCCATAGCCACGGCTTCTTCACTATTTCGCTGAGTATTACGAACGAGGTGACAGATGGTACACGGGAATACTTGACGAGTCGGATGAGCGATATCGCCTTGGAACCAGACCTGAGAAGGTTATCATTATCTATGGCCAATTTGTGCGATTCAATCTTTCAGAAGAACTGTTCCTCAAACAACCCGTAAACATACGAATGGCGGCATTCTACCAAGTACTTCAGGACCTGGTAGGTTTGTATAGTAAAGGCTTCATACACCGGGATATAAAACCTTCTAATATCGGAGTCGTAAAACAATCGGCAGATATGATCGAGATTGTTTTACTAAACTACGAAGAAACCATTCGTGCTGAACGCTGCGAACCTTGTCTAGGTAAAGCAGGAACAATTCCATTCTTGGCCCCCGAGATGGAACAACGGCCATATGGCAAGGAGTTTGGTCTATGGGCGACTGACATTTTTGGGATGTAGCTGTTCATTTCTGGAGGGAAGTTTCTGTAGCACAACGTCGTAAATACAGAGGCTACATAGAGAAAGGAAGTGGCTGTTCTTTAATCGGCACCTCCTAACAGCGTTCAGAATTTACTAGCGTCGATGATTGCTTGGGATCCTGTCAAGCGTACTCCTGCTAACATAGTCTTAAAACTCCCTTGTCTTAATAATGTTCGGATCGTATATAATGTATAGAAACTTAGGAGGCATCGAAGCTAGGAAGCAAGCGAAAGTACACCTAATTAGAGCGGCCGGTTTTATATAAGTTAGAATGTTAAGACTCTATTATAAGACACTTAACACTATACTATAATAGCACTAAAGATAAACCTATAGTATATTTATATAATTAGATAGAAGGTTAATAGGAAGTACTTAGTTTATATATACTACCTCTTTAGATTAACTTAAACTTATTTTAAGTTAGAGTAATTATTATTTATATTATATTAGTATATTTATATATTTTAAAATTTAAAATTATAATTTATTAAAAAAGAATTCTATTAATAATTTAAATAAACTCTTTAAAATATAAATTATATATATATTTAAAAATCTTACATTAATATATTTTTAAAAGATTTATATATTATATATTATATATTATTTTAATCTTTTAAAATCAAAATTTTTTAAGATAATATAAATGAATATATAGAATTTCTACATTTGGCATACTGCGGCGACGCACGCTATACACGCATTCCCGTCTCTAAATTCAAGGACGGGGAAGGAAGGCTACTTCCTACCCCTAGATCTCCCGCCCCTAGAATAAACTTAATTTAGTGGGCTTACAGGGCCTCCGTGTAGGTTTCTAGGGTCGGGCCTATAAGGATATGCCCTGAGTTCAAAGGCCGTTGCTTGCCGTATTGCACAGGCCGGGATCTGGTCTGTTGTGAGTCTTAGGGTATACGCAAGAGGCTCCGGAGGATCTATGCCTATTTGCTGGAGCCCCTGTAAAGCCCTGGTAAATGGCCTCATAAAATCACTAAATTAAGGTTTCTTAAGCGGGTGGTGGGGGGAGGCAGGTGGTGGGCGATACTACTTTCGTATATGCCCAAATAATTTAGCTTTTTTGTGTCAGTGCGTTCTCTCGAATATTCTATGTACCAGGGTATTACAGCGAATAGCTGATGAAGAATATACAGATCGTTACTATTATAGGTTAAAGTCCCGTACAGAAGCATAGATGGACGTTCGAGGCTGAATTGTTTGGGCATGTACGGAAGGTAGGGTTAACCAGGCTGGCACGACCGTTCTGCGAGACAGAAGTACCCTGGCCCTATGGGGCGCGCTAAGAAACATTTAGGGGGGAGATAGCAGTATAGTCGTAAGACTTTTGACCGGAACCTGTATACTTTCCAGTACTTCTTTTATTTAAAGCGCGAGGGGTTTCACGAGATTTTATCACAACGACTCAGGGCATAAATGTAGAAATGTCTCAATTAGTTGAACCTAGTGACACTGCTCCGCGGCCACGACAGAAGAGTGGTGCCGCTTGCTTAGAGTGTCGACGGCGGAAGCTACGATGCGATAGACAGCAACCTCAGTGTAATCTGTGCAAGACATCGGGCGTGGTGTGCCAAGTTACGGCCTCCCGTCCCGCTAGAGGCCCGAAGCGTGGTTATCTAAAGGCGCTACAAGATCGAATTGGTAGGTCTTATCCTTACGCCCCCCCCCCCCTCCCCCCGGTGTCATCGGGGAGTAAATTAAATGACTCCTGTTGAACTTCAAAACGTTTCTGCAGTCACTCTTGAGGGAAGTCTACGTCAACAACATGCAGATAAAATCATAGACTCGTCTACCGATGAAATCTCTATTGCAACATTTAACGACCAGACCAATCTGTTATGGGACTTTCCGATCGGCGAAGAAGAGACTTCTATTCGAGACTCATCAATCGGGTCCTCACTAAATGGAGCTTCGGTTGAGGCCTTCACATCTCCGCAGCATGGTTTCGACAATGCTATTCATGAGATGGCTTTGCAAGATCCAGTCCCAGGCACGAAGATGTTCGAGGCGTCTGATGGCTGGTATGAGAGCAACATCACGAGTTTAATGCAGGCAGATCTGTATGTGCCCTGATTTTATCTTTATATCCTAATATTCAGAATACTGAAAGAAAGAAAGACAAAAAGAAGGATAACCGTATGAAAAAGGACTTGTTCACTAAGCGACGATCATCTGACTGCGTGTAGAGATCAGTTATACTTCGATAGGATCCATAACTTTGCACCGATCGTGCATCAGCGTCGTTACTTTTCTTGGAGCCAACAATCAACTAAAACTGACGTCCAAATATGTCTGCAATATACTATGTGGACTCTGGCGGCATCAGTATCGGCTCATTATCAGAATGTCGGAGCCTCTCTATACCGATATGCTTGTCAAGCGCTTGAGGATTTAGACTCGAAAAATATAAGCTCTATATCAGTTGATATTGAACAAGTCCAAGCTTGGCTCTTGTTAGCCATCCATGAGTTTATGTGCGTCGACTTTCGCCGAGGATGGATAAGTTCTGGGCGCGCATTCCGATTGATCCAACTAAACTGGCTGCGTGGCCCTGAGATGGCACTTGCACATACGGACTGGATTGAAAGAGAGCAGAGGACCAGAACTTTTTGGATGGCATATTGCTTAGATCGATTTGTCAGTGTCCGAAGCGGCTCACCAGTGACTTTTACTGAACAGGTAAATAAGTCTACTTCCTTGGTAAATCGACCCATACCTGATGTGGATTATCTAGATCGCGATTTGTCTTCCAGCGCCAGAAACGAATTTCCAGAACGACCAGCCCACTTCGATGGGGTTTCTCTCGGAAGCCGTCACTGCTAGAGATTCAAGTGTAACGTCGACATTCATCGAATGCATTGTTGTGGCCACTATTAGTGGTCGCGTTCTATCGCACCGACTCCAATCTTCTGTTGACAAGATATATCTCAATGATATGCAAGATTTCTGGTCCCGGCATCAATGGCTCGACGTCACCTTGACCCAGAGAATAGAACTCTTCTCTGTAAAGTACCCTCCTTCTTTACAGGAAGCTGATCCCATGCTTCTTTTTATTAGCATGATGTGGCACACGTCTGTCCTGGATCTGTACCACACGATGGAGTGCGCAGTACAGCCAACAGATGAGAAAAGGTCTCTGGTGATGGAATATATGGGGCGCTCGTCGACAGCTGCACAGGAGATCGGGAGGCTGACGAACAAGCTGTCGCAACTTAGCTATTTGAAGGTAACTCAAATGCCAAGATTGTTATTAGTTATGATGTACTTACAATCCCCACAGCTACATCCCCTTACGCCAATCCCTTTATCACTATATGCAGATTTTTTGGTTTCGTACCACGATCTCGATGACTCGTTTACCAAGCAGCTACAGCGTATTAATGAGATGATGAGTGGTTTAAGAAGTTTCAATGATCTTGGTCGGGGCTTTGGCCATTATGTGAGGTGAGAGTCGGGCAAAGAATATGTAATGCGAAACTAAATTATGATTTGCGGCTTAAACTAAATAACTATGCCTGACAAAACCGTCGTCAATTATATCACAACAAGAGAGAGAGAGAGAGAGAGAAAATGTATGTATTCGAGAGAGAAAGAGCGTGATGTAGCGACTGGCAGCAATTGGCAGCTAACTATTTTAGCTGGCAACTGATTGCAAGTGTTGGAAGATATATATCTTAAAGACCAATTTAGGTGATAGGTGAAATTCTAGCATATATAACCTAGCACGTGGGGTATATAAGTAAAGTTAAGATTTTTTTATTCTAGATCTTTAAGTAATAGTCTCGAGGATACAACGGCTAAGCCATAATGTGGCTTCGGCGTTGTTCCCTCTTGTCTCGGCTGAAGTTAAGCGAGTAGTCCGGCTAAGACGTGCCGACCCGGCGCAGAAACGCCAATCTGGCATGATCCCCGCTCTCGGCGCGGCGGAAGGTTTAAACAAGCTTTCATGCATCATCAGGGATGGCGCTGCGGCGGTGCGGCGCCTTTGACAGCTCGGATCCGATTAACTTTGAAGCGCCGAGGCCGAGATAGATGACGTGCTGAACTCCTGAGCCATCCCATCGCTTAAAACTTCCCTGGATCTGGGCAACTCAATCGTTTATTTGGCATCCATCCAATCGCTTACACTTTCCCTGGATTTGGGCAACAAGCAGATACTTTCTACTTTCTTCTTCTTCTTAAACTCTCTGTGTACATCTCTTGCCAAGTCAGATCAACTCAATCGCTTATTCTTAAGACTATGTCCTCCTCGCCCGCTCCATCAAGTCGTACCCAAGTTGGCGAAGGAGAGCAGCCACAATCCCCTCCATCACCTGCCGCCAACGAAGAGAATGAAAAGGTCAACAATACATCGAACACGCCAGATCCAATTCTCGTCGATTGGGAGCCAAACGATAAACATAACCCACGGAACTGGTCGGTTGGCTTTAAGGTTTGGTGTACTTTTCAGCTGTCTATGTTGGCCGTCACGGCAAGCCTGGGATCGAGTATTGTATCACCGGGCGACGCAGCTATAGCGGCATATACAGGCGTTAGTTCCGAGGTAGCAGTTTTGTCTATCTCCCTATACATGTGAGTGCTACACCAGGTCTCTAATCCTTCTCGTTCATGGCTAAGTATCCTTTACAATTAGTGTTGGGTTTGTAGTAGGCCCAAGCTGCTGGGGACCTGTATCCGAAATATGGGGCCGAAGATGGAGCATGATTCCGGCCATGTTTTGTCTAGGGCTGTTTTCCATTGGCACAGCCACTAGCAAGAATGCGGCAGCTATCTTCATCACCCGATTCTTCGGCGGAGTATTCGGTTCCGCACCTGTCAGTAATGTTTCCGCCGCACTTGGTGATATCTGGGAGCCCAAAGTTCGAGGGACGGCTGTCAGCCTCTATGCCGTCTGTGTTGTTGGAGGTCCACTTCTTGGACCCGTTATTGGATCAGCTCTTGTCGTCACTCCGGGTCTTGGTTGGCGGTGGACCGAGTATATCGAGGCAATCGTTACATTTGCAGTCTCGTTACTCGCCTTGTTTGCTCTGCCCGAATTATATGCGCCAGTCTTGCTCAAACATAAAGCACGCCGGCTACGTAAGGAGACGGGAAATCAAGCATATTATCATCCGCATGAGCAATTGAAATTAAATCCTAAAACTATCGTCACGAAGCACTTCACCAGACCAATAAAGATGCTAATAACAGAACCTATGATTTTATGTATTGGTAGGAAAATTCTCCTTGGAATTTGTAAAATCGATAGTCACTAACAACATCTTTATAGCACCCTATTCGTCATTCGTCTACGCATTGTTATACCTTACGCTAGAAATCTTCCCTATAGTGTTCGAAGAAACTCGCGGATGGAGCCCCGTTGTTGGTTCGTTACCATTCCTTGGACTCTTCGTAGGGGTTATTTTCGCCCTCGGTGTCAATTTGGGCAATCAGCCTCGCTACAGAAGAATTTCCGAAGCAAACAAAGGCAGGCCAGTACCAGAAGCTAGACTGCCACCAATGGTAATCTCCAACTTTAAGATATCTTCTTATAGCCAACGCTGACAGCTCCTAGATACTCGGCGGCATCCTCTTTGCCATAGGGTTATTCTGGTTTGGTTGGACAGCAAATCCCAAGATCCATTGGTTAGCGCCTGTCATTGCAGCTGTATTCATTGGCGCCGGCTTCAATATCATCTTGCAGCAATGTCTCAATTTCCTTGTCGATACATACGGGCTCTACGCCGCCAGCGCACTATCCGCAAACACCCTCCTGCGGAGTATTCTGGCAGCGGGTTTCCCCCTCGTAGCGAAACCTATGTTCTATAATCTAGGAGCCGGCCCTGCTATGTCAATTCTGGGAGCTGTGGCTTGCATAGCCATTCCTGTGCCTTTCCTGTTTATGAAGTATGGGTTGATACTGAGAAGAAAGTCTAAGTTTGCGCCTGTATATGATGATTAGATTTGGGTCGTTAGGAGCGATCACTAGCAGTTCAGCAAAACCACCAGCACGACTAGGGTGATCCAGAGCTCAGGTCATAAACCTATAGGCAGAGTTCTTGTACTTGTACTGTACATATATAGATAGACTGGCAAAACTGTAATACTAATGGAATAAAGAAAAAAGTAGATATATTAAATATTAATAATAGCCTAATTCATCTGCTACCTCATCATTAGACTCGATTTCCTCACCACTCTCTTCCTGAATTCCCTCTTCCAAGGTAATAAAGTCTTGCTGTAGGCTAGGATCACCGATAGTATCAGTAATAATAGTAATCTCCTCATCTTCTCCCTTATTTCCCTGGGCTTCTTTAGCTTCTTTAGCTCTCTTGTTTGCCTCCTATACTAGAGTTAAGTGCCTTAAACTCGCACTCCGGTATAGCCGGTGAAGACAGTATTTCACGTGGTGTTCTCGCTAAACTTCACTAAAGCAGCATAGTCTAAGTCGATTTAGCCACTAAGTTTGTCATCAGGCCACCCAGTTCTTCCTTTCTTAGGCCTGTGGTTGTCTTCCACTTCCACTATCGATTTTCTCTAGGTACGAGGATGGAATACAAAGATCCATATCCATCCAGAACCTCGCTGGATCAGCAGAGCAGGGCCTCAACATCTCACGAGGAGCTCCTTTCCCCACCAATTGAAGACCGGAGCATTGTGCGGTCTTGCCTAACATGCCATCGGCGCAAGATTCGCTGTGACAAGCGGTCACCCTGCTCCACTTGTGTGCGTAATGACATCCTATGCTGCTATCCCGAAGTCGAGCAGACTCATCGCCGCCAACCAAGGACGTCGCTTCGTGAAATCTCCTCGCGTCTCGCGCGGCTCGAGCGAACAATTTCTACGCTCACGAAGAGCGCAGCAACACCAGACTGGGACCGCAAAGCGGCTTCAGATATTACCGCTCCGCCTGGCGAGGGAGCAATAAGCGATGGTCCCACGACGGGATCATCTCCTGAAGAGCTCCTGGTGCAGGATGGCAATACAAGTCACTACATCAATGAGGTTATGCTGTCGCGAATTTTAGACGAGGTATGTGCTGCTATGTGATACCTGGACACGGAAGGATCAGGCTAATCCGTCGACTGGCTAGGAACGAGGGCTTCAGGTGGGGATGAGTAATTCCAGTTTCGATAGCGCCAGGTCTGGGAAGACATGGTCATCTGATCTCGGTGGCATATTCCATGACTTCAACCGATCCACAACTGACGTGCAAAGCTGCTATCCTAGCAAGCGGCAAGCTTTGCAGCTATGGCAAACCTTTCTTAATAATGTTGATCCTATCATCAAGATCCTTCATATTCCAACAACCCAAGCCGCCATCTATACAGCAATAAATAACCCAGGCAACGCAGAATACGATCTCAATGCGCTCTTGTTTGCAATATACTTCGCTGCTACAACTAGTCTATCGACTGCCGATGCATCGCACTTACTTGGGCAGGATAGTGGCAAGAACCTGCACAAATTTAAGCAAGGACTAGAGCATTCTCTAGCATGCGCCAATATATTTGACAAGCCAAGTATGAGATCAATGCAGGCAATGGCATTATACGTTGTGTGTAGGTCCAGTCTACCTTGGGATGTACACTCGCTGATTCTCGGTCAATAGACTTGTCTTCGTGCTTTTACTACTGGTCGATCAGGCTGGGCACTCACTGGTCTTTCTATTCGACTCGCTCAATCCATGGGCTTACACAGAGATGGCAGCAACCTTGGTCTTTCTCCTTTTGAATCGGAAATGCGAAGGCGTGTTTGGTGGTACTTATTTATTGCAGATTCACGTACAGCTGAAGACCTTGGGTTTACTATCTGTAATTCCGATCAATCTTCTGATACGCGTTTGCCGTTAAACGTCAATGACAGCGACCTGTCCCCCGACATACAAGAGCTGCCGGCGCCTAAGCCTATGTGGACCGAAATGACCTTCGCCCTTATTAAGATAGAGCTTTGCCAGATCAGTCAGCAGATAATTCATAGGCCAGCGGTGGCTTCTGGTCGCATCCTAAGCGAATTATCGAAGGCTCAAGTCCTAAAAGATCTCAGGACACGCCTCGAAGATAAATATCTCAAATACTGGGATCAAAACATCCCTATACATCGAGTGTCGTCACTCTTAACACCTATCATTCTAGCGAAGTTAGAATTTATCATTCAACAGCAGACATTACAGCGTTGCGGTACACAGAAAACCGCATCTGACGCAAATGAAGACACTCTGATGTTAGCGTGCCAGCTACTGGAGAATTTTTTCCATCTAACAACAGATGAGCTTCTGAGAGGCTTCCATTGGTATTTAGGCAGCTATACTCAGTATCATCTACTTACGTACTTACTCTGGCACCTTTGTGTGAAGCCAGACGGGCCGAATGTAGAGCAGGCATGGAATACTATTGAACGCTCCTTTCAAATCGCCGAGCATCGCCAACTTACGGCTGAATCGGAATCGAAATGGGCAGTTCTTCGGCTATTGAGAGAGAAAGCCGTACTTGTACGAGAAACTTACAACGCAGGGCTGGAGAATAATAATGAGACTCTCGCACAACAATTTGGAATGGCATATTCAGCCAGCGAACTTGGCGTGCCACCAGATATTTTTGGGTTAAGTGGATCCTGGAACTGGGACGTGTCCAACCAATTAGACGGATTTTTATAGCTAGAGTAACGTGGTGGAGGATCTTAATATGTGTTGCTTCAATAGCATGTAGGTCCAAAGCTAGTAAATAAAGCGTTATTTTCTATGACTAGAAGTCGCATTAACGTCCTCTAGACTCGGAATAGGTTACCATTCCTACGTAGGTCACGGAATGAGAGGCGTGGTATTCTATAAGTTGTGACATATTTTTAGAAAAGCGCGGAAGCTTAGACGACAGCATCAGCCCTACAAATCATAAATTTAACGGCTGGCCTGATTGGTTTTCGTAGCTATACCTGCAGAGCTATATTTGCAGTTTAGCAATTAACAGGGACACAAAGTACAGATCCCTATCCTAGGTACTCACTTCTGGACTGCAGCTTCCTACATTCTGTTTTCGAGATTCCTGAATCCTGTCATCTGGACCTAGGGTACTTGCAAAATGTTCTAAAATATGAAAAACTCAGCCTTACACAACCGTGTCACTAGCCACAAGTTATTGACGGCCCGCATACTGGGAGTAGTGCGATCCCTAAAATATCGGTGGTAGGCCTTATATAACTATTGTTGGTCGTTTGTTGCAAGCTTGCGAGCAGGATCCATCACTTATAGGGAGCGTTAGAAGTTCTAAGATTCGTGGTTCAATTTTGCGACAGTTTTTGAAAAGGTCCAACGTTGCGGCTTTCACAGATAATAGGGAGGCTTTGTCAAGTTTAGCGCGCAAGAGAGATGAATCGATTATCGAACAGATCCTCCTCCATTGCGATGCCTAATGAGACCATCAGTACCAGATGGATAACGTCGAACACACTGGGATACCTAGAGGGGCTCTCTTCTCCGCTCTTATCAGCGATGTGCCGTTAATATAAAAGCATATTTCCAGGGTCGTTACGTTCTAGTTGTAATGTGTTAGCAACCGTTTTTATATAAGGCCTACTAACCGCCGTGCTAGCACCGAGATCAAGTATTCTAGCAATCACCGAGAAGTTCCAACCTGCTTAAAGGCAACCTCCCTTAGATCGCCCATAACATCTCTATTAATAGCAGGTTTGTAAATAATACGTAGTCGCTCTTGCTATTATTTAAAGGCTAACAACTATGATTTTCGATATATTACTATCTGTCTTAACTGGCTCGATATATTACTTACTAATAGTGATGTTTTCTTATCATTTCCCTTGATTATTAACTAGTCTATAGTAGTAGAGAAGCATCCTATTCCTGGCACCTACGGTCCTAAACTAGCCAGCTACAGCCGATCCCCCCTCCCCTCCCCCCTTCAAATTCTCAATCGATCGTCCCTGATCTTATCTTCTACCTTTAAAACTTAGGGAAAAAATTAGTAGAGTTCCTACACTAATCCTTTGGCCGAATATATATTGCGAGTATAGTATTAACTATGCCTAGATTTCGTATAACAAACTTCTTTATATCGTAGAGGAAGCACGAAAATTTAATGTTTCTATCTATCTAAACACTTTATATTAGCATAGGTACGCTAATAAGTACGTTAGATAACTTCCTGCTATAAGTGACTGTAAAATACAGATCAGGTTAATGCTTTCAGGCATCTTCCTAATAAGGCTAAAAGCTTCAAGCCAGTGTAGGAAGTGCGCATAGAGGAAGTCATAGACCATGCCTCTATCTATAATACGCTGTTAGCTTTGTTATAGGTGAAATACCCAGTAAAGGCAGGCATAATCGAGATCAGGGGGTATACGGTCAGTGATAATCTCTGTGCCCATTTCGCTTCTCAACTTTCCAAGTTCTCGAATATTGCAAATGTCTTTCCTAAGCCCGTTATTGCTTGCCATACGCTAGATACACTTCGACGCGAATATTGTGTGTGTTTCTGTAGGGTTAATCCGAAAATTGTCTATGCTTGCTCCTTTATGTCCAAACATAAAGTCACTAAACGACTTACGTAGGAGACGCACAGGAGCGTTACAGTCTCTACGACCATTGAGTACAGCATGGAGGCTTCGAAGCCAATGGTTGACTTCGTCTTCCTCAATATTAAGAATAGCTGCCGAACTTTATGCTAGAAGCGGAGTGGCGAGAAGGATAGGAGATCATAGTACTAACACTGCTTGCGACTAATCCTCTCTATTAAGAGGTTTCGGCTTTTAGCCTTCCTCATAGCTACCGAAAAACACTTGACAGAGGATTGGCAGATAGATCTGGTCAAGCTGCAACGCATTACTATCACACTCCTTAAGCCAAAGGCTCAACATCACTGGTTTGTTTCTCCCAGTTCCATCATCAGCCGACCGACAGGGTGTTGCCGCGTGAAGAAACAATAATCAAGGGGTTCGTGGCCAAGCAGACTAGACGGTTAAGGTCTTTTGGATCTGGCCAAGGATTTTTTGGGATCTTAAACTTAGCCTTGATGACTGTAAATCTCGCTTTCAGGAAGGTATCTATATCGGCTTTTGTTTCGTTGTAAAATTCTTCGTGTAATACGAGCTTGCAGTAGGTAGAGTCCTTCAGATTTTTCAAAGGCGTAGTCTATCCCACATTCGAACCTGCTCGTCAGAAACACGCGCAAGCGCATAACTCTGAGCCCCTGAAGCTGTAAAATTAGTCCGAGAATCTCTATAATGTGGTTGTATTGTCCGCATTCGTCTAGCGTATCGATGACAATGACTCTTGTCAAGATACCTGACTTGTCAGGAACGCTCTCGGAGAGTGGACTCAGAATAAACATCTTGAATTATTCTTTCAGAGCTTTGTTCTCAACTTTCGCATTTCTCAGAATATCCAGAGAATTGAATGGCGGCATATTATTGTTGATTAATTGCGCAATAAAGTTGGGTAGGTGGTAATTTTTCCATATTGGTGGCCACCTCCTATTAGCGTAGTCCATAAGAAGCTACTAACTAAGGGAACCGAAGGCACCTCGATTAGGTGTCAGGCTTTAATAGTCTTAGAACTAAGTTCAATTACGTGGTAATAAGATAAGAGCATTCGAAGAGTAAAGAAGCGTTGTATTAAGTCGATAGACTAATTACTACGGAAGAGAAGAAAGTAATAGCTATATACAGTATAAACAAATCAATATATTCGACAAGGTCGAGTTGACCGGAGTTGGCTCAGTTAAGTATCAACCCCCCAAAATGTTGTACCTAAATCTATGTAGGCTAGTTGTGAAGGAAGCTTCATATTTTATACTAGTGGTTCATCAAACCGGAACAGGTTGTCCGGGTCCCACTTCGTCTTGAGTGCATCAAGACGTGGTAGATTTTCCTGTCCGTACAACGGCACCATGCCTTCATCGCCATGCCCATAGCTGACATATACCTTCAGTTCATCAAATCCGCTCGTAGCCTGAAATAGGCTGCGAGATTGAACTCCAAATGTGTTGACCGTGTCTTCGAGGGTCGCATCGCCAGCTGGATATCCGAAATTAAAAAGACTAGAAGAAAGGTCTGTTACTATGATTTCAGTCCGCAAAATGTGAAAGAATCCTTACACATGCGCAGTTATATCTCGATGCGGATAAGCGGTTGCGTTGTCCGGGACTGCTCTGACTGCCTGGGTTGGGAATGCTTCCATATAGAAGATGCTGCCCGCCTGTAGTTCGGAATTGGCTTGTAAAAAGGCATCCCATTCCGAAAAAAAAGTCTCAAACGTATCGAGGTCGTATGACTTGATGCCTATTCCGTAAAGATTTGCGTTGACGGATTTCTCACAGCCTACCTCTCCCCAGAAAGTTGCGGCAATCATATCGCTCCATGGTACCTCCGACACATTGTATCGAATAGGATTAGCGTTCAGAATAGGCTCGATGAGCGCCTGTCCTTCGTCTAGAGAACCCGCGTAGACCGCATTGAATGTAAGAAATGTCTAAATATTGCAGAGTGGTAAGCAGGTATAAGGTTGAAAGTTTAGAAATGAGCTTTTCACCTCATTAGTATCTGTTGAGTAGCTCGATCGCAGCGTAAGGGCCAATTTCGCTGGAAGAGTCTCTTCGTACTGCTTCAAGTAGTCCATAACAACTGTGCTTGAGTTCAGAGGCAAGTCGATATCCGCGTTCATGATGTTAGACGACGTCAGGTCATACACCCTATATGTGGCGGATAAGATGATGCCGTAGTTCATACCGGCACCGCGAATACCCCAGAACAGATCGGAGTTCTCAGTCTCAGAAGCCGTTACAGCGCCGTTCGCTGTAACAATGTCTACGCTGAGCAGCGCATCGAGGATCATACCATGGAGGCCATTGTATCGTCCCACTCCGCCGCCTAATGTTGCGCCAACCATACCAACGCATGGGCAGGAGCCCGTGGCTTTGAATTAAAATTAGCAAGCGCCCGCTTTGAAGGGAGAAAGTAGTATGTACGGATTTCTTTTCCTGCTTGATAAACAGGATCCCACACCTCGCTAAACACGGTACCTCCACCAATTGTAAGGGTGTTTGCCTCCGCATCAACAGATACGTTCTTGAAGAACCCCAAGTCAATTTTGATGCCATTTTGTAGCTTTCCGAATGTTGTAGCGAATCCATGGCCTCCACCCGATGCAAGGAAAGATATATTGAAATCCGAACAGAAAGAAACCTGAGAAGAATGGCATAGTCAGTGATATGGTCGCCGACCTGTGAACAACAATTAGGTTGCTTACAATCTTCTGCACATCACTCTCTGTGGCTGGCTTGACAGATGCAATATATGTTGGGGCGTCGTGGACAGTGTAGCGTTGAGACTCCGTTGTCCAATTCGTGTCAGTGGGAAGGAAAATCTGCGTCTGAGATGAGAGATCCTGGTGTAACGTCTCCAACAATTCTGAGAAGCTTGTGTTAAAGTCAGAAGAGACAGCTCCCCCCAACGGCACAGACGCTGCGGCCGTGAGGAAGAAAGCTAGGGCTGACGACAAATGCATTTTCTATGACGAAGTCAATTGAAACTTGAAACCCGAAAAACCAATCAAACTTGGATGCAAGCCTGAAGAGCAATTGGTCAGTAAGGACACACGCTCAGTATATAGTGGGTGGTGGTCGTTCCGGAAGAGAGCTGTTTCTACGCGAGAGCTCGGGAGAAGTTTGTGAATCGGAAATACTCGTACTCCGCCGTGGAGCATTCGGCTGAAGTGATCTCTACGGCACCGCGGCACCATGTATAATGAATGGATTCGGGGTTACTCCGATGAGTAAAGCGCAAGGGGTGGTATTCGGCTCGGAGTTTCTCAGTGATTTTTGGCGGCAGTAACCTGAACCATCAATCTTGCAGTGAGCATACATTTCGCCAAACATACATCCTGAAGGAGATGAAAGGGGTGCATTGCTCTTCCAAGCTACATATTATGCCTTTCGATCGTGTGACCACAATCAAACGAGGTCAACCCTATTACACCGACCCTGCCACTTATTGACAGATATATTTTGGATAGATTGTGACTGTTCAGTTGATTTGAAAACTTATTCTCCATCCAGCCAGATACTTAATCCTCTAATCCACCACAATGGCCATCACCATTGTCGGCTCCGCTACCAGTACCTGCAGCCAGCGTGTCCTCGCGACCTGCCTGGAGCTCGGCATCCCTTACACCTTGCGTGTCCTAGATTTCGCTGCCAAGGAGCACAAGTCTGAGGCTTTCATAAAGCTCCAACCATGGGGAAAGGTGCCCGTGCTTGAGGATGATGGCGTCTTCATCTTCGAGAGCCGAGCGATCTGTAAATACCTAGTCGCCAAGCATGCCGCCGAGAAAAGGTCAACTCTTATGCCGGACATGAAGGATCTAAAGGCGTATGGCTTGTTCGAACAGGCGTGCAGCATTGAGCTATGTTACTTTAATTCTCCTGTTGAGGGGTTAGCTTATGAGAAAATCTTCAAGGCGTAGGTTTGTTTTTTCCTTTTCCCCTTTCCTATTATATGTCCTTCGCATTCCTTCCTATTTTATGATGATGGTGAATCTCACTGATTGGAACATAGGTGGCACGGTGCAGGTGAGGCTGATGAAGCCCTCGTTGCTAAGTACACGTCGCAGCTTGATACGACTCTGAAAGTGTACGATGTGATCCTGGCCAAGCAGAAGTATATCGGAGGGGATGAGTTCACGCTCGCGGATATCTACCACTTACCGTATGGAAAGAAGGTAATTGATGTAGGGCTCGGCTCTACGTTGGAGAAGTATCCTAATGTTTGGGCTTGGTGGCAGAGGTGCTCCGAGAGAGACAGCTGGAAGAAGGTGGCCGCTGGGCAGGTATAAGCTGTTGTCTATGGAATTTATGAAGCAAGAAAATGGCACTCAGGCATGATTATTTGAGTTGCTAATAAAATTCAAATAGAATGACATGGATTCTTCTTGCTGTAGTCGTTGCTTTAGACATCTGAAGAGAGCTGTAGGTACTAGAGCCTTCTATGTTGCCTTTTTCGTCATAGCTTTTTCTGCCTTAACTTCAGCACTAACCCTTTCCTTTTCCTCCTTTGCAATCTGCCTTTGTATAGCCTCCTCTTCCTTTCTAGATGTGGCAGCAGCTTTCTTTGCGTTCTTCTGCTACTTTTTCACCTCTCTTTGTGTTTTAATAATGATATGTAGTTGCGGGCCTGAGCGATCTTGCTAGGGCTCTAGAGCTTACACCTAGTTGACACTTCCCCACTAATATCAAGCTTCTTTCCACGCCTACGCTTAGCTTTTTCGTGATTAATAGCCTTAAATAACCCTTTCTTGGCGTGATTATCAATCTTATGTTATGTTGTAAGCTTTATACTTGCATTCAAAATAGCTGAGAGATTAGTAGTTATAGGCTCTTTTTTAAATTGCCGATAGGCACGTTGCATAGCTTTGCAGATCATTAGAGTCTTTAGAGGTAAAGGTGAGTTTAAAAGAGGAGCTATTAGTAGAATTTTAACTCAGGATATAACTATCTGGGAGTTGATTGGCTATATGCTAGCTTTTTCGAAGGTGTAGGTAATATTCGACTTAGTAAAAGACTGTTCCTACGCTTGCTTAAAAAAAGACCAAAATCCACGTTTTGCAAGAGTTAAGTGTAATAAAGTCTGAATAATAGTATATGTAATAATTTAAGAATAAGCTATCGATAGGGGCCTAAATAGTCTAACGTTAAGAGGCTATAAACAATAGGTTAAATGTAGAGGCAGAATAAGCACTATAATTCGGAGGCTTTCTACGAGCTCGATAAACTCTATATTAGTGGCTAGAGTAGCTATTAACTATTAAGAGGCTTCTTCGATTCCTAGCTAGATCTTTAGTAGCTAAATAGAATACATCGCGTAGCTATATTAACCTAATCTAGATACTACTCTATCTATTTAGGCTACTGGTAAAGTATACCCTATCCTTCTTAGTATTAATAGTTTCTACCTAACTATCCCAAACGTCTCTAGAGGCGCTCCTATATACTAGAGGTAATAGAATTACTCTACTTATAGTAGATATATAAGCTAAGAGACTTATAAATTCTCTACTCTTATCTTATATAGTTACCTTAATCTAGCCTTATTTATATACCCTTAATAATTGTATCTAACTAATAACAAGGTCTTTCTCGTCCTAATTATATATGTTTTCGGCTATAATATAATAGGTTTCATCAAAAAGATCAGAGATAACCCTTAAGCAGTGTATTGTCGCAACGAAAATTAGAGCCCTTACTGCGAAGGCAGGAGGACATCCTGCAACAGTAGTGGCGACCCGAACCAGTTGGCACACAACAAGGTGAATACAAGTGCGAATGCATACATCAAGTGCTCACCAACTTAAGGAGCAAAGGAAGTAGCATGCGAATCAGATCGAAACACTAACAAAGACCTTTACCTAATAAATCGAAACACTTAAGGTATAAATAACAAAATCAGCTTACAGATACTATCCAATTATTAAACTAAGCAGCAAGCAGGGCTAATAATCTACCGTCTATGCTTCTTTAGAGATTACTCATAGCTACTTTTAGATGTTGAGCAAGATATAGATAACATAGTCTACCTTCCTGAATTCAAGAGAAAGTCGATATTAGTAAATTTGTCTTGAAAGTTAAGTCATGACTATATCACACTCTTCTGCCACTACTCGACCCAGGTCAACCCAAGTAGGTGATTCAGGGCTAGGTAGATCTTGTAGCCTTGACCTCAGAGTCATAGGTGTAGATGCTATTTAGCATGAAACCTCCCTCTAGTATTAGAGGAGGATGCTCTACACTGGCGCATGGCCCGCGAGGGAGACATCGGACTCTTATGGGAACATCAATACGAGAGCGCCGGCCACTCGGAGGCTCAACATACTCATAGGAGTGGCTCTCAAGGCTTATGTTAGGGCCCTAGACAAACTGCTAGTCTAATAAATCTTGGAGTGAAACCTACCATTTCTAAAACTGTAACATCGAACTCTCTTTTCAGGTCGTTGTGGAGTGTAAAGACAGAAACCAGTCCAGTCGCGCCCGTACCAATAATTGCGACCTCTTGTTTAGCCATCTTCGAGCGTGCTACTTCGAAAATGTAGTGCGATGAATTTGCATCCACCGTATTAGCTATGAGCCCAAGCTACTTAGGCCATCCATCTTTAAATCCCGACTTGTCGACTGATAAGTCGCATCTTCCTCCATAGTGGCGATCATTAGTGATGACGATTGAAGGTTGAGAGTAGTGATTGCTGTTCGTTGTGATGGTTAATGGCCCTAATGGTTGATGGTCTTGAACAGTCGGGTGATAACGTCTTCTAGATGGCCATGGCTCCTTAACGTTGTTTGATCCCTGTCTAAGTGATCATGTTCCTGGTTAGCTCTTGTCACAATCAACTATCCTAATCGTTATAACTGTCCCGAGGCCTGCAAGACATATATGGTGATCGAAAATTGTTCGTATCATGGCCTCACCTCTAGCTTTGCTAGGACATAATTCAAAACCAGGATCAATCGTCAAACAACCATTTCAGAAGGATCCAATATTCTACATCTCTTTCTTGGATAACGAGGACACTCTGGTGTGTATAACTACTTGTCGCGGTTGCCTCATCATTAACTTTTGGCAGAACAGGTGGAACAGGTGGATGCCGAAGACGATCCATACAAAATCAGAAGAGACCCCTCTCTCGTGGGTTTTCAACTAAGTCCATAGCCGCGAGCCAAGATATCTTGACCAAATATCAAAGGCGCTTGGTTCAAAGAGTCATAGATGACCCAGTTGACATCAGCTTCCGGATATCGAACGCTTCACTTGATATTACAACTATGCTCCCGGTCGACCGAGATCACCTTGGAATTGAGAGTATGGACGTGCTTCACTTTGAACGATATTGTGGCTTTTATGTAGAGTTATTTACAGCTCCAGAGACTACCAAAGCCTATCACCTAGAGTATTCAAAATATTATAAGAGTTTTGTTAGGTCACTCTAAGTTTTTTGAAAAGAATCATCTCTCAAGTCATCTATTAAGAGATCGACTAGAGCATGGTTCTTCACGCCCTAATTATGGCTAGACTCTGTGGTTTCTGAGCGCGGTATCTACCTGATGGTATTTAGTATCTTATCTGATCTAAAGGCCCTGAACATGCCAAAGGTATTCAAGCTGATTCGCTCTTCCCAAAAGCCATCTTCTTGATTCTTGCTAGCACCGAAACAACCGCCATAGCTATCTCGGGGACGATATACAATTTACTTGCAAACTCACGAACATTTCAGTTAACAGCACATGAAGTGCGCACGGCCTTCAGCAGTTCAAGAGACATGAACACAGAATCTACTCGGAGCCTGAAATATTTGTTCGCCTATATAAATGAGAGTCAGTGGATGTATCCACACCGGGCACTTTCCCTCGTCGTTTCCCCATGAGGGTGCCATCATCAGCGGGCAGCACGTACCAGGGAAGACTGTCGTTGGAATCTCTCATTTTGCTGCATTTTGTAGCGGCGATAATTTTAGCGGGCCGCATGAATACATACCAGAGAGGTGGTGTGGTTGGTGGAGGACTTTTCAGATAAGCCCGAGGCATTCCATCCTTTCAGTTTTGGACCAAGGATTTGTATTGGGGAAGAGTAGGTTAAATTAAAAATATGCCTTTGTATAAGAAGCTAACTTATATGAAGGCTGGCCCTCGCTAATATGAGACAAATAATTACCCACCTGCTTTGGGAATGTGATGTGCCCCTGAAGCTAAAGTTTGGACCAAATAGAAAACGGAATTGTTTTCTTATTGGGGACCACTTTATGTAAATATCAAGACTCATGTCTATGAGTTAATCACAGGGTGGTATTCCAATTTTACCTTTACAATGCTAGTCAGCCCAATATACAGTTAAGGGTTCATTCAATATATACCATAATCATGGGGAGGGTCGTTCTGTCCCACCGTGGTCGAGAAGGAGAAGTAGTGCTGACTGAGGAGAGATAGAGTTTGCCTATTTGCGTAAATGCTGACGGCGAAGTTCGAGTTCTCAAAAGTCCGAGGCTCTCTGCGCTGTTGCAATAGAGATAGAGTAAGGTCGCGTGGTGAAAGGAAGAAATGAACCTGATGGGTTATATATCGTCACGCGTTATGCTGGTGCACGACAGGAAATAAGGCGATACGGCTGCCCCTTAGTGTAATTTGGGCGAGGGGTCTATTGATGGAGCTAGGAGCTGGTCGGGCAAACCAACTGAGTCATGGTTGTCGCTCAGGAACAGCCTTAGATAGCATCTGATCTCGTGAAAGAGTGGTTCGCGAGACTGAAAGGGCAACCCAATACTGACCGCAGAGTAATCAAGACTGCCTAAAGATGTTTCCTCAACCTACGCAGGTCCAAGCGCAGACTTTATTATGATATTGCCTCTGAACGCAAGCTTTGGGTATCCTATTGATACGTCTAGAATGGGAGAGGAAGACAAGAACAAGGCACAGCCAGGGGCAATCAGGTAAACAATTGAGCAATTGAGCAGGAGATCCGTGCCGGCGCTGCATAATAGTTATCAGCGATACCAGAAACGTACAATACATCAAGATACCATGCGGACATGTCAACGACAAAGAACTTACTCTACAGGTATGGAAGAGTGTCTGCCTTTGAAAATCCGGCATCGCAAAGAATGTTAGTCCTCATAGGGTTCGAACAGACCCTTCCATCAACCACGAGTCAAATATGAGTTCTTCTGCAGTTGACCTTTCTTCCGGCATCCAACAGAGCATATTCCTTATGAATTGCAGAAAACTATTCTTGTCCTTACCCTCAAGTCTCCGGTCGAGTTGCACGATATTTACACGTGGAATTAGTACGAGACCTCTCCAGTTACCTGATACAAACATATCAATACCTGTGCAAAAACTTTATTTCATAACATCCTCCCTACATTGTCGCCCTCGTTCGTGTGGAAAGGAAAAGGCCCTACAAACCATTGTCGTCCCAATACCGCGGGATATTCTCGCTACGTTTGAGAAAGTCCACAGAGGTGGTCCTAATATTGCTACCATTTCTGCAAGATGGTACCCATCGTCGTATTCCTTCCTGGGAGTTCTTCACCGAAATAGGTGGTCGTGTTCAAAAAGATCCCAGACCTAGTTGTAATCAGCTCATTGTTACAGATTTAGATAGAACAGACGTCACATCCGCATCCGATATTAAAAAGAAGATATAGGGGGCCAACCTCTTTACAACTATAGCAACATTCCAGATGTCAACGTTATAGCTCCATTCATGCACGAAATAACTTCAGGAGCTCTGTACACATCTGGCATGGTATCGTCCTGATGCTCTTCATCGCCTAGTCGTGCTTCGCCGAGATCACAGAGAACTGGAGAGTCCAAAAGTGAGAGAACGTAGCCGTGAGAGATAGATAGTGCGGTCATTGACCACTTTTCGAGGCACCGGGTGCTTAAATTCATCCTTTTCGTACTCTAAAAAACAGATTCATTATCGATTCCCATAAGTAGGTTACTTGGTTGTAGATCTAAATTATAATCAACGGAATTTCGTCACTCAATAGAAACCAATAGACTTACCAGTGTATATGACATGTGCATCCTCATGAAGATAGTCCAGAGCTGCCAGAAGCTGTCGAATAGATGGTCTCAGTACGTCTTATTAAAGACCTTACCACAAGCCCGTATCTTCAGGCCATAAAAACTCATCCCGAGGAGCTGATGAACAAGACAAAAACGTCTACTATGTGGTCCAGCAACCTCAAACAAATCAAGTAATGTTTGAAGACATCGACGACCAACATGGTTGGAGTGAATTTGGTTGAGATGGTTATAAATTGGAAGCTCCCGATGTACCTTTGAACTGTTGACGTAGACCTTTAGGGCGACGTATCGATGTTCCCTAAAGAACGTGTGAGCGAAGTCTCGTTAATCACGGCATATCCAGGCGGTAGAGCTTGTGCCATAGCATAGTTTATCCACAACTTGATATCTCTCGTTAAAAACTTCCTCGATGAGGACTGGGTAGTATCTCTGCGCTCCATAATTTGGACTCGACTCTTCTTCGATTAAGATTGAAGGATCTATCAATTTAAATCCTGTACTCCGAAAGGCCCGCAATTCTGGAGGAAGATCGATGTGACGATGCCATGCCGTGTAGAAATGAACATTGGAATAGACACGAATGGAATGGAGGACCGTATAGAAGAATACGAGAGAGGCGAAAAAGGATATTCGACGCTTCAGAAAAGCGCGGACGAATAGGTGAAGCTGAACCATTGTTGTCAAGAGATGGAGCGAGTGAGTAAAATGAGTTCCTTCCGTCGTGGGTTTTCAACCGCTAGCAGAGCAGCAATTAGATGGGATGGTACGGTTTCTTTGGAGGATATTGTTTCGTAGAATGTTAGTAATTGTGTGAAACCCAAGGATGCGGTCGTGTATATGGCCGAGACGCTAGAGAAGGATGTAAGTCTAGGAAATCATATTGGTAAGCTCCTTGGGCTAGCACTGAATAATTTTAGGACCCTAAGATTGCAGAGGCCAGAATCCAGTACGTGTTCTGTTTCTTCCTTATTACACCAGATTGCATTGTAGCTGACTAAACTGAAGGAGTGCTGTGGCGCATCAATCATTGGGGGATCCAAATGACACAGAGAATGTAATCACAGTGGGTTAGTACAGTGCCAAAAGGTACCAGGTTGCGATCCGCACATGTACATGAAGATGGGACATTTAAACATTGGCCTAGTAGAGCTGGGAAATGATACAAATAGTTTATGTAATACGTTATTTGTCTTACCCTTCTGCCAACTGCTGTTTCATCTTCGTTATCTATTCTATTACTTCTTATAAACGAAATGAATTAATTAACACCTTGGCCACTGTGATTTTATAAGGTTTAAAGTAACTAATTTTCTAAGAGAACTACCTAAGGCATACTTATATATAATTATTCGCTAACTAATATAGTTACACTTATATGTATATAAGTGTAACTAGTAAAATAACACTACGGGATTAATGCTTCACGAGACTATACGCGTCTCCGTTTAACATTTCTCTACACTTCTATATGCTTTAATTCGAGCTCCCTATATTTTCCTAATGCAACGTGCTTATTATTGCTGCTAGGGTTATGACCGCAGTCGCTCAGACTGGTATCGTTGCTGATTCCGCCCGTCGTCCCACTAGACGAAAGCCGGGACGAGGTATGCTGGTTGATGCCGGGGAGAAATGACTCTTATTGTAGCGGCTTGAGCATGAGGTCGTCCAGCTTCCCAACATGGCCCTATGCTTTCGATAAGCCGAGTTAGCTGACTGTACGAGACTCATCGCCCGTCACAACAGTCCCGTGATTAAGAAGGAGCGTGGGGACTACGAGCAGAAGGTGATCCAAGACCCTTGGTGTTAGGATCGGTTCTAGGCCAGGCCTAGGGCTTTCTAATGAAAATTCATCTTCATTTACCTAAATGAATTGAAAAATAGAGCCTTAAATGAAAATGAATTTGACCTCCGATTTTCAACGAATAGAGTGAATTTTCATTTGTTTATTTGTAATTTTCTATCAGGTGGTTGTTAAGTAATAGGCAGTTAAAGTAGCTAAGTATTTTAGTATAAAGAACAAGTAAATTTTAAGGATATCTATTACACTTTTAAGTACATTAACTACTTCTAAACCTCTTAAAATTTAATATAATTATAGATTACTATACAGTCGAATTTTATAAAAGAGCTTATATTATAAAAAGCTAAGTTAGCCTAGTTATTAAATTTCTAATAAAGTTAACACTTACCCCCCCCCCAGCCTAGGATGGATCAATATATTCCGGAGTCACGTGGAAAAGTTCAATGAACATTCATTGAAAATTCATGAATTAAATGAATTGAATTGGGCTAATATCTAATGAAATTGAATCGAATTAGCTATAGGTCGATGAAAGTGAATACATTCATTTGAGAGCCGCCGCCCAGGTCGGTGAACAAGCGCACGCCTCAGGACACGACTAACTGCCTTGACGGGCCGCGGAGCGATTAAAGTTGTTCGCTTTTCGTAAGACGACTTTTGAGCTTCGTAGAACACCCCACATAGATCATCCCTGGAGTCCGGTCAGGAAAGGCCGCATAGATGTCTTTCCACGAGCATCCACTCTTCATATCGACTAGTCTCGTAAGACTTTTGTCCGAGGTCGCAGAGATCTTGATACTCCGCAACAGATACCAACTCTCGTTTAGCGGAGGGACTTTGAGCCGTTTGTGAAGTGTGGTGTTCAACCTCTGCCGGAGATTGGCGAGTAAGTTGTGAATTCCGCTTCCGCCGCTTTGCAGGCCGGGGGCTTTCGTCTTCCTACTCGTCTTCTTCATTGTTCGTATTGGGACTGCAGCCGCTGCGCTGCATTCAGGGAGCTGGATGTTACTGCCAGCCTCTCCCCCTCTTCCTGATACGGCCGCTTCGCGACACACGCTAGTGAACGCAGCAGCAGCTACGGAGTAAAAATATACATTAAACTCATAAATTCTATTGGAGGAGATATCCCTACTAGCGTCGGCAATGGCTGCCGGTCGCGGGGATACGAAGTATGTAATGCACGCACATGGTCAGACAGCCGGGGGGGGGNGGGGGGGGTTGCTCGGCTACCTACCATGAAATACTCCACACGTTGCAAAAGGGGAACTTAAGAGTCTTCGTCGCTTCGGAGTTTCCCAAACCCCCGCTGTCGCTAATCCGAAGGATTTTCAGTGGGGGCCCACAGCCGGGACATGGGGGGGCATTACTGCAACGTACCGGGGTATCAAGCATCTCGGAACGGCCCGTCGTCCCAAACGCGTGGTTGTGCTGCCATCCCGGCTTAACATCACTGCGAAATCTGACTACGGCCTCGGCGTTTCTCCCTCGGCTTAACCTTAATGCGAGTGCTGTGCTGCGCAACTGTAGGACAGTGACGGACAGGGAGGCGTGATAAGTCCTGAATTCGGAAGGTCCAAGAAGGTCCACTTAGGGCCGCACTACGCTAAGGGCCCATGCTATTGCATAACCAGCAATAGGATGAATCCTGACGGCTCAAACAATCCCATGAGTTCGATGAGGTTAGCTATCCTCGCGTACGGTATCGGGTGCCTGGCGTGGTGCATGGGCCTACTTGCTCTATTGCTATTGGCTCCTCGCTTATTTACGCGACGACGCTAGGCCTCGATGGGATAATGAAAGGCAACTCTCAGGCATTGTACGTTTGCTGCAAGTTGTCTTACCCTGAATTATCACAACTTGAACCAGCTGCATCTTTCGTGCTTGTCCAGGTATATAAGTCCTCGTGTGACCGTACTCTTTTTTTCTAAGTCAACTTCAACATTACACACACAATGCCCACTTCACAATCCTCCAAGGTTTTCGTCTTCGGGCCGCAGGCATTGAGCTTTGATATCGGATCCTTCCACAAGCTCCGAACCCAATTACAGGAAACTTCAGCCCACCAATGGGCTGTTGACACTATCGCCGCACTCCCTGATGTCTTTGATACTCTACCCAATGACATCCCAAAGCCGCAAAGCCGGCAACTATTTGAAGAGTTAAATCATGGATTTCAGACGGGCGAGATTTCACCATCCTTTTTTCCTCTGCCAAACATCCTATTGTCTCCCTTGGTAGTCGTTGCCCAGTTGACGCAATTCTCGACCTTCTTGAAGGCGGCTCTTCCAAATCTCGCAGATACTGATCCGCTACCTTCATCCATCACAGACAACACAGAAACACTGGGACTATGTACCGGAATCTTGAGTGCATTCGCAGTGGCCTGCTCCTCGAGCTTGGCCGAGCTTCAGAATCATGGAGCCGTAGCAGTGAGGTTGGCGATGCTCGCTGGTGCGCTTGTCGACAGACAAGAAGCATTGCCTGATTCAGAAGGACCCTCTATGTCATTTTCAGCATCATGGACTGCTCTCGACTCTGTCGATAACGTGAATGAAGTGCTGAAGACATTTCCGGAGGTAAGTCACCTTATACATGCCAGTATCCACCCCTCTCTTCTAACAAAATGTTGCAGGCATACATTTCCGTTTTCGTGGATGACAAACGGGCTACAGTAACAACCCGCAAAAGCTCGGCTCCTGATCTCATCCAAAAGTTGAAAAACATTGGTGTCCATGTTACAGAAGTCGGGTTATCTGGGAGATTCCACTGGTCTGAGCACCAGGAAGGCGTAGAAAAGTTGATTGGGTTCTGTGATGTCACTCCAGCGTTTCAACTTTCCGAAGCATCCAAGATGGTGTTGTCAAGCCGTTCGAATACAGGCGGCCAATACATCACCACTGGAAGACTTCACGAAATCGCCTTACGGGCTATACTGCTAGAACCGTCTCAATGGTTCGAGACTTTTAGTGTTACTTATTTGTCTCAACTAACCGCCAATAATTCTTTTGCCCTCTGCTTCGGGCCGGAGCGTTGCGTGCCACCGACAATAGCACGGAAACTTGGCTCTCAATTGACTTATGTTGCGGATATTGATCTCTCGACCTCATCTCTTCCTGGCAAAATCTTCGGTCATCATAGGCCGGCTTTAGCAGACCTCCCAGATGAGCGAATTGCAGTTATTGGAATGGCGTGTCACGTTCCCGGTGGCAATGACCTCGAAGAATTCTGGAACGTGTTGGTTAGCGGCCAGTCTCAGCACAAAGAGGTTCCCGCAGAGCGGTTCACCATGGAATCGACTTGGAGAGAAGTGGACCCAAAGCGAAAGTGGTACGGCAACTTCATCGAGAACTATGATACTTTCGACCATAAGTTTTTCAAGAAAAGCCCACGTGAAATGCAATCAACGGATCCTCAACACCGCCTAAGTTTACAACTTGCGTATCAAGCTGTCGAGCAGTCTGGCTACTTTGGAGTTCCAAGCTTCGACAAACATATTGGATGTTATGTCGGACACGCAAATGTCGACTATGAAGACAATATTCGAGGTTACCCAGCCAATGCGTATTCAGCCACAGGTAACCTGAAAAGTCTTCTCGCGGGCAAAATCAGCCATTACTTTGGGTGGACTGGCCCGAGTCTTACCTTGGATACGGCCTGCTCTTCGTCTAGCGTAGCCATCCACCTAGCCTGCCGTGCCATTATCAATGGCGAGATCACCGGTGCTTTAGCAGGCGGCGTCAATATCCTTACAAATCCCGAGTGGTACCATAATCTGGCAGGGGCATCCTTCCTTAGCCCCACTGGGCAGTGCAAGCCCTTTGATGCTCGAGGTGATGGCTATTGCCGCGGAGAAGGGGCTGGCCTCGTCTTCTTGAAAAAGCTCTCCTCGGCTATTGCAGATGGCGACCAAGTGCTCGGTGTTATTGCTGGTACCCGTGTCTACCAGAATCAGAACTGCACCGCCATCACCGTCCCAAATGCGACTTCGCTATCCGATCTCTTTGTAGATGTTGTCCGGCAGGCCAGACTGGAGCCACAAGATATTTCGGTGGTTGAGGCACACGGAACAGGCACGTCCGTAGGCGATCCCGCAGAATACAATGGCATTCGAGACGCTCTTGGTGGATCTATCCGATCAAACTTACTCTCCATGACAGCAGTCAAGGGGCTGATCGGACATCTGGAAGTCGCTTCAGGAGCGGCGTCGCTGCTGAAGATCCTGCTCATGATCCAGGAAGGATTGATCCCGCCGCAGGCAAGCTTCCAGTCCATAAACCCTAGCCTCAACGCGATGCCAGGAGACCAAATGGAGATTGTCACGCGGCTAAAACCTTGGGAGGCAGACTTCCGGGCTGCTCTCATTAATAATTACGGCGCATCAGGCTCAAATGGATCCATGGTCGTGACCCAAGCACCAAAGCTTGGTGGCCGGGATGGTTTATCGAAGTTGGCGTCCAGCAAAAGCTTCCCTTTCTGGTTTTGTGGCCTGGATGAACGGAGCCTGAAGGCATACGCTGCCAAATTACGAGGCTTTCTGCAGCGTCATGCCGCCTCTGCCAAGGACTTAAGTCTAGCAAATTTGTCCTTCCAGGTCTATCGCCAGTCTAATCGTTCTCTCCCCTGGGCCTTGGTATTTAATGCAACATCTTGTCAAGATCTAGAGCAGAAGCTGGCAGCGTTTGAAAAAGGCGAAAGCGGCGTTTCAGCGATTCAAAAGCCATCTACCCGACCTATTATCCTCTGCTTTGGCGGCCAGATCTCTACCTTCGTCGGCTTGGACAAGGCATTGTACGACAACGTCCCAATTCTACGAAGCCATCTGGATCAGTGCAATGCCATGTGCCTCTCGTTGGGCCTTGATAGCATCTACCCTGATATCTTCCAGAGATCACCTCTCAGCGACATTGCTAAGCTCCAGACAGCTCTTTTCGCAACACAATATTCCTGCGCCAAGACCTGGATTGATTGTGGAGTCAATATTTCCGCCATTGTCGGCCATAGCTTTGGCGAGTTGACTGGGCTCTGTGTTTCTGGTGTCTGGTCTCTCAAAGATGCTCTCACTTTTATTTCAGCTCGAGCTCGTCTAATCCAGGATCGCTGGGGCAACGAAAAGGGATCCATGCTTGCGGTAGAGGCAGAGCTAGCCGATGTTCAAAAGTTTCTGGCACGAGCCCAGGAATCTTCTGGAAGCGACACAGCTGTCACCATCGCCTGTTACAATGGTCCTAGGTCCTTTACTCTGGCTGGCTCAGTTGCAGCTGTCGAGGCCGCCGAAAGTCTGGCTAGAAACGACTCGATATACTCGAGCATGAAGGTGAAGAGGCTTAATGTGACCAATGCCTTCCACTGTGCGCTTGTGGATCCTCTGAAGGATGATCTAGAATTGCTGGGTCACAAGATCACCTTCCACGAGCCAACCATCCGCCTTGAACGAGCAACTGAGTTGATGGGAACTAACCGGTTTGATGCTGGCTATGGGGCCCGTCACTTGAGAAATCCGGTTTTCTTCAACCACGCTGTACAGAGGCTTGCCAAAGAATATCCTACTGCCATCTGGCTTGAAGCCGGGTCAAACTCCACGGTAACCGCTATGGCAAGCCGTGCTCTTAGATCGCCCAGCTCGTCCCACTTCCAGCCAGTCAACGTTACAGGAGATGATTCCCTACAGTTTTTGGTGGACGCAACCACCAGACTCTGGCGAGAGGGCCTGAACGTTACCTTCTGGGCTCACCATGCCAAGCAGATATCGGACTATACGCCTGTAATCTTGCCTCCGTATCAGTTCGAGAAGTCGAGGCATTGGATGGAACTCAAGAAGCCGTTGTCGTTGGAGGCTCCCGTTGTAGAGGCGCCACCACAGCAAATTGACGTGCCAAAGGGTCTGACGTCTTTTGCTGGGTACCGAGATGATGATAAACGGTCCGTCCGATTCCGCGTCAATACTTCCACTGAAAAGTTCCAGTGTATGGTATCGGCTCATATCATGGCCCACACTGCTGCGGCGATGCCTGGCATGTTCCAGGTAGAGGTTGCGCTAGATGCGTTGACGACTCTACGATCAGAGTTCCAGGACTTTTCCTACCAGCCAGAGTTGCAAGGGCTGGCATACTTCAGTCCACTCGTGGCAGGTCCTGATCGGGTTGTGTGGTTGGATGCAGAATCAAAGGACGACGACGGTTTCGTCTGGGAATGGCAGCTCCTCGCCGTCGAAGCAAACGGTTCACTAACTCGTCATACTTCCGCAACGATGGTGTTCCGGCCAATCAACGACCCTCAAGTACTAAGCGACTTTGCACGACTAGCACGTTTGAGCGGCCAGCAGCGATGCCTCCCTCTGTTGGATGGAAGCGAAGCAACCGACGTACTCCAGGGCCGGAACATCTATCGAGCCTTCGAGCCAGTGATTGATTACAAGGAATTGTATCGTCATCTCACCAAGCTTGTCGGCAAAAACCTCGAGTCGGCCGGCCGCGTTCTTAAGTCCTATGAAGCAGACGGCTGGCTTGACTCCATCTTGACTGATTGCTTCTGCCAAGTAGCTGGCATATTTGTCAACTTGATGACGGACACGGCAGATCTGTCTGAGAGAGGCATCTACGTCGGCGATAGAGTTGATCGCTGGATTCGAGCCCCGGGATTGCGAACTGATCCTTCGAATCCACGGGTTTGGGAAGTCTATGCTGTGAGCCACCTCGAGTCTGAGACATCCTATGTCAGCGATGTATTCGCTTTCGATGCCCGTGATGGATCGCTGATTGAGGCGGTTCTGGGCATTCGATATTGTAAAGTGCCCATGGGAGGCATGCGTAAAGTCCTGTCCCGCTATGTCCCATCGGGACAGCAATCGTCCATCCCTGCACCAGCTCCAGCTCCAGCCCTGGCTCAGTCTCCTCCACCTCTCATGGCCAGTTCGACATTGAACACTACACCCGCAAAGGCCTCGAAGAAAGTCAATGGCGTGAAGAAGGCTACACAGCCTTCAGGCCCGGATGTTCCCGCAAAGACTCGCGAGATCTTGTGCAACCTCTCTGGTGTTGAGCCTGACGAGATTAAAGAGGACTCCGACCTTGTCGAACTTGGCATAGATTCTCTCATGGCGATGGAGCTCATTCGCGAGGTGGATGCTGCATTCAAGTGTACACTGGAGACTGAACAATTAATGTCGTTAACCGATTTCCAGAGCCTCGTAGTCTGCATCCGGACCACGCTTGGCATAGGCGAACCAGAAGCAAATGGTGTTACAGAAGACACTTCGTCCGACGAAGAGGGAAACGTAACACCAGCGACGACAGCGACAAACGGATCAACCTCCCATGTTAACGGTGTCAATGGCGTGAATGGCAAGATTACCAATGGCTACGCGTCGCCTTTGGCTCACGGTACCGTCCTGCCACCTTCGACGGTCCTAGACGTTTTTGCCGAAACAAAGTCCTCCACTGATAAATTCATCATAGAAGGGCATATGGGTAATTACTACAAGGAGATCCGACCCAGATCCACGCAGCTTTGCGTTGCATACTTTGTGGAAGCTCTTGAGCAGCTAGGTTGTTCGATCCGATCTGCCAAAGCAGGCCAGAAACTCCAACGTATCACATACTTGCCCAAGCATGAAAAGTTCATGAAGGTTCTTTATGATATGCTGGAGACAGAAGCTCGTCTGATTGACATCAACGGTTCGGAGATTACACGCACTGGTGTTGCATGCCCAGCTAAGCCTGCTGCACAGCTATTGAAAGAGTTGCTTCGTGACGAGCCCATTCATTCGCCCGAGTTCAAACTCGCCGCATTGACAGGATCTAAACTGGCTGACTGTCTGGTCGGGAAGCAGGATGGTCTTCAGATCATCTTCGGATCAGCCGAAGGCCGACAGACCGTCTCAGATGTGTACGCCGTATCGCCCATCAATAATGTTTGGATCGAACAAGCTACATCTTTTCTCGAGCAACTCCTCAACCAACTCCCCAAGGATGGACAGACAGTGAACATTCTGGAGATGGGAGCCGGCACAGGCGGCACGACATGTACAGTGGTGCGAATGCTCGCCCGCCTTGGAGTGCCAGTCAAGTATACCATGACTGATCTCTCGCCCTCTTTGATAGCAGCTGCTAGGAAGAGATTCAAGCAGCACACATTCATGGACTTCAAGGTAGTCAACATTGAGTCGCCTCCGGATGAAAAATTCCTGCAAAGCCAACATATCATCCTTGCCAACGCTTGCGTGCACGCAACACGAAGTCTGCCGATCTCATTGAGCAACATCCACCGCATGTTGCGTCCGGACGGTATCTTGCTGCTTCTAGAGGAAACTGAGCAGTTACCGTGGGTTGATTTTGTCTTCGGTCTGCTGGAAGGCTGGTGGCTGTTCGAGGATGGACGAAACCACGCACAGGCGTCTGCAGCTCATTGGGAAAGGATTCTTCGCGAGGTGGGCTTTGGCCACGTCGACTGGACAGAAGGAAACTGCCGCGAAGCAGAGGTTCAGCGGATCATCATCGCACATGCGTCTGACTCCAGGTATGATCGCGTGCCAATGTCCCTTCCTTCTTCTTCCCCGAGAGGCGCCAAGTTGACAGATACCACAGATCGGCAGGCGGTCATTAACAAATTCATCCATAAATACACGGTGGACTTCGTTCCACCACCCACCGCGGCCGATTCACCTCACACCGGACCCATTACCACACAGAAATATATACTCATCACTGGCGCCACAGGGAGCTTGGGTGCCCATATTGTAGCTGCCTTAGCAAAGCTCTCAGATGTTCACACCGTGGTTTGTCTCAATCGTCTAGCAACCATCGATGCGACAACACGTCAGCAGGATGCCTTCAAATTGAGAGGCATCACACTCGAGCCCAGTGTTATATCCAAGGTGAAAGTACTAGAGGCCGACACAAGCAAACCAATGCTCGGTTTACCCTTGCAGACATACCAGTCACTAGTGCAATCCACCACGCACATTGTTCACAACGCGTGGCCTATGAGTCTCACGCGGTCAACCGAGGCGTATGAGCCGCAGTTCAAAGTCATGGACAACCTGATCCAACTCGCAAACCTCGCTACCGCCGGCCGGCCATCCTCCTTCCAGTTCGGCTTCCAGCTCATTTCGTCAATCGGCGTAGTTGGCTATTATCCGCTGCTAACTGGTCGCCCGTTAGCACCTGAAGAGCCTGGTGCGGCTGATACAGCCCTTCCTGTCGGGTATGCCGACGCAAAGCTCGTTTGCGAGCGCATGCTTGAAAAGACACTGCGCCAGTACCCAGAACGGTTCCGTGCCATGGCGGTGCGGATCGCACAGATTACTGGGTCGAAAACCAATGGATACTGGAACCCGCTTGAACATTTCTCCTTCTTCATCAAGTCGTCACAGGCTCTCAAGACACTTCCAGACCTACGAGGGACACTCTCATGGTGCCCTGTCAATGACGTAGCCGACACATTGCGAGACCTCTTGATGTCCGACAAGGAACCATACGCCATTTACCATATCGAGAACCCATCCCGACAGCCATGGCAAGAGATGATCGAGACACTAGCACACGGTTTAGACGTTCCCCATGAGAACATTGTACCGTATGAGCAGTGGATGGAGCGAGTTGAGCAGTTCGCGGCGTCTGCTAACGACAATCCGGCGAAGCAGTTGATGGATTTCTGGGAGAACCATTTTCCTCGGATGTCATGTGGAGGGCTTATTTTGGACACACGGAAGAGTAGGGAACATTCAAAGCATCTACAAGAGTTGGGACCAGTGCCTAGTGACCTGGTGATGAAGTATATTTCTGCGTGGAAGAAGTCGGGATTTTTGTACCCTTAGTTAAAGCTGCGTTTTAAAATAAAAAGTGCATATTTTTCCAGTCTCCGACCCCCTGCGAGCACGTGACCCAACTATATGAGTGGCAGTGTACGCGGTATGCTTCTTAGAAGGAGGTACGACTGGAAAGAAGATTGTTTCCCCGGGAGGGATTGTTACTAACAAATAGGCTTTCTTAGTATGAAACTTAGTATAACCTTAGCAGGCGATTTTTCCTATTTCAGGTCTATAAACGAGGCCATTTCCTCTCACTTTGCTCAAGGATTCAGCACCCCCTTAATTAAGCGAACGGGTGATCTTCAAGCTCGAACCACCAGATCCACTTTATATATAAATACAAGGCAATTCTACGTTGTATAAGGTTTTTGAAGTATAGAGGCGAGCCTCGCTTAGTGCATACACATCTTATTAGTCTAAGCTTGTGAGAGGAGACAGACAAAGGGATAAACGAGGCTATTTTCCTATTTAGAGATATAGACGAGGACATTTCAGGCTATTTCATAAAGAAATACAAGCAATCTTACCTCAGGTAATACTACCTTAGACTCTAAAATCGAATTATATGGTCATTGTAATTGGAACTAATATAGGCTCTAAAATCCAATCATATTAGCTCTACATCCCGGCCCTTCTAAGAAGTCACGTGGGCCTACCAGGCCTTACCAATGTATTATAGCTTATATTTTAGGAAGACATTAACTTCTACTCTAAGCCTCTTATAGCTACCACCTACAAAGCAGTAACCCCTTAAGGCCTAAGTATTTTCGCCTACTATAGACGTTATAATCCTCTATAATGTACGTTTCCCGCAGATCCTTTTCTTGCAGCTGTTGCTTTGCAAACACTGTGAGACCAATCCTCAGCATATCCATCACCCTTTCTTTCGAGGGCCTGCGAATGTTGTTTCCCAATTCAGGACGCAGGGTTATCATTGCCGCTCGCCGTGCCACATGCCGCGCCTGGGCAAAATACTCAATTCCAACCTATTCCTACTACTTTAATCCCATCCCCTTCAATCAAAACAGCTCGGTGCACTCCCAAGAATGCGTATTTATGTTTGATAGCACCAGCGGATATGACTATGGAAAGATAGGAAATCTATTTACGAACGAACCTGAATCTTTTTATGATTTAGCTATGTTTATGAGCCGAAATTGAGCGAGTTTTATGCCACGACAGATTCAAATGCGTGGAGGAATGACAGCAACGCGTCGCAAAATCAACCGAAATAGCCGAAGAATATAATTTATGAGACATTAGAGTATATGTTTTGGTGTAATTTCGGCTGCGTCACAGACTTTTATTCACCCACTATACTATCTGAAAGGCGTTCAACACGGCTTGTGGAAGCAATTGCACGCCCGGAACATCTGGCTAAGGATACATCGGCACCAAGGCCGGCAACGACTTTTACATCCACGTGGTGCCGGCTGGGAACCTGTGAATGCTTTTGCTCTGGGGCATTTGCAGAGCCAAGAAGAGTCGCCACCAGCCGGTACTGTGCGCAGGCTGGGGCTACGGTTAAAGGGGGCTCTAAAGCTCTACTACCTATAAGCGACAAGGGAACAGTTTAAAAACCACCTAACACACGACCACAAAATCGGTCCTATAATCAGTAGATATAGGGCTATAAGATAGGGCACCCTCAAGGTGCTCTTAGGCTACTCTGTTAAAAGGAGATATCGCTATAGGTTAGGATAAGCGTTAGAAAGATATAGTTATAATAAAAGCGAACGATACGCCTTGGTATATTTGAACTCACGTAGAGAACGACAAGGGACTTTAGTTAGTGGGAGGGATAACACTATGTTGGCTGTTCTAGGTATAGAGAGGATATAAGTGGATGAGCTCCTACTAGACACGGCCGACCTTGTTAGAGAGATCTTGCAAGGTAGCGCGAAACAGACCCGGTAATCTACGGGGCGTAGTATATAATAGAAGTGACAGAAGACTAGGTAGGCGACTGTAATTACGACACTTTCTATATGGCTCGACACGGACGCGCGTGTTGGTCTAGTAAGAGCAGAATCCTAATAATAGCTCTTAAGGATAAGAGTCTTTAGGCTAGTTATGGAGGTAGGCGTAAGGTGTAAACTAGTATTGGTTTGTGAATTTGGTCTACCCTATATAGTAACCGACAATTAGTTTGAGGTAAAACTATATTTTACCACAAAAACTTACTAAACTACTTTAAGATACCTCCTAATATAATAGTTCTATTATAAATATTAACTATTTTTAACTTTTATGATTTTTATATATAAAATTAATAAAAAAAAGTTACTTTTCTATAACCTATTAAAGTAAAGGTGTATATTAACATAATAATATAAACTATAAAAATCTATAGAAGAGGAATTTATATTTTTATAACTCTTTATATAGTTCTTAATTTTCTAAAGTATTAATTATAAGTGTATTAAGTTATTAAAAATAGGAAACCTAGTAAAATTATGATTTTGGTGTAAATCTCGCTGCTAGCTCAAACTAATTGTTTAGTAGTATAGAGGCGGATAAAGGCTCAAAGTGGATAGAAGGTAGAGGGTCTATGTAGGTAGATAGGGCCTTGACTCTACAATATATTGTCTAGCTAGAGAATAAAAATCAATACTTGCACGGAAGGCTATAGAAGTAGGTAGACTTCTACTAAAACAGTTCAACGGTGCTAAATCTACGATTATTGACATTGTAAGAGTAAAGAGACAAAAATCTCTAAGAAACACAGGAAACCAATATCCATATGTTGACCGGAACAGGTAAAAATGAGACTATGTGAATAAATTGAATGAATTCTAGTGTTCTAGTGGTTCCATTCGTAAGGAATTGGGGCCCTCTATATATATCAATTCTTCGCTAAGGAAAGCACACGAATCGCAGCATAATTGAGAGTAATGCCAGGTAAATCAGCCAACTGAATTATGTACTCAATGGCATAAAGATCATGAATCAGGCCAAGCCATGGCAACTAGTGATGGCCACGGAATACGTGTCTGAATATGGCCCCGAATATGGCTGACACCAGATGAGAGAAATAAACAACCATCAAGTCTAATATACTCCCGTCATCTTTGCCAGTAGACGGATCTCTTGCGCCACAAGTGATACATCGCGGCGTTTCAGTGCCACCCGATGATCTCCATCCCACACAACCAACCTCCTACTGTCAGGATGGCAATAGTCTTCAAACAGTTGTCGATGAAGATCTAGTCCCAGATCTCGTATCCCATGCACATGCACTGTTGGGATGCGCAATACATGGCCCTCATTCCAAAGTGTTGGCCTACAGAAGCCTTTGACGTCGGTAATCTGCGAAGCGTCCGGCAAAGGGGGGTTCAATATTTTGTTCGGCTCCAGAGAGATAAGAGGTGCTCGACCTGCTAGCAGGACACCGAAGCGGAAATTGGGGTCAGTATTCTGCGTACCCAGCGTCTCATTCCGAATTTGCTGGCGATATAACAGGCTGGCGCACACCTTTGCCCCCTGACTGAAGCCCAGTAGGGCTACCCAATCACCTGTAGCGCCAAGTTCGTCGTCTTGGTGCATTGCGTTCTCTAGCGACTGATCGAGCTGCCTCACGACGTCCTCGGGCCTGATTTCGGGATGCACTGGGAGCCATCGTAGCCAACGTTTAAAAGGACCCCAGTTACTGTATACCGACATTACGTCTGGTCCTGCGTGAGACGGAAACGAAGCCTCAGCAAAAACCAGCCTGAACTCATGTTTGAGCTGGTCTATAAGCTTTCGGCACTGAGCGTGGAATATTCGTGCATTGGTGCCTCCACCGTGGAGACATAGGATTCGGGGTAGGTGGAGGGTCTGGCTCTCCGCGATGGGAGTCGGTTCAAAGTCCATTGTCTCGTCAATGGAATTGCAAGCTTGTACTGTTCTTGCTGGCTCCGTGGATGTTGTTTCGACTGCCAGAGTTGTGCTCAGACGAAGGCAGGTACAGGACAAGAAAATGTACAGAGTTGCTGGGTATAACAGAGGAGCCTCGGCGGATTGCGAAACCGGGATGGAAAAACAATATCCAATAGGACTCGAGGTAAAGTAAAGCCATGTTCCTCAAGATTGATATGCATGAAAGGCCCCGAAAAGGAAAGTGTCGGCAGCCACCACGATTAGTGCAGCGTACCATCTTCGATGCAGGTCCGAGGTGACAGCTCAGGATAAATTCGCAACATCGCAGATCACTTCTATTTTCGACAATATTCGCACCTAGGTATCAATATAACTAGACTTATCCGTTTTAGCTAGTATCCTCCAATACTAGGCCCTTACTTTCTGGCTTAGTTGTAACTCAATAAGTACAGGTTCCCTTTACGTTCCAGAATCAACTACATCAAATACAGCCCTGAAAATTGATCAATTTGACCAATTTGATCCTTCAGACCCCCCCCCCTTTTTTTTTAGAGAGGATCTTTTTGAGGCTATTCAGAACTGGTCCAAGCTACGAGGCTACGCATTTACCACTAATAGAAGTAAAAGAATCTATTGCTCGTGCGATCGCTGTCCTTTTTATTGCTTTTGCCTTCTTACCTGACCAATCAGAGGCTACGTACAAATTGGCATGGACTCAAATTAAGTGTCTTTTTAATAAATTACCCCCATAGTAGTACTTTTTGGTGATATTACTGGCATAGTAGAGTGGGGTTGGGAAATTACTGATTGTATTTCTGAATATCGTTCTCGACTACTCCAATGTTTGCCTGAATATACTAACTAGGCGCTTTAATCTAAACGAGCAAACAAGGGTTAGTATTATGGGATATTATTAGCTAAAAATGGTAACTCTAGTTATATTCGTACCTAGGTGCGAATATTATCAAAAATAAAAATAATCTGCGGTACTCTGAAGTGCGGATCTATTCTGAGCCCTGAATGTCCGTCGTACTTGCATGGATACTGTAATGCGACATCGTTAAACGACTACCCGTCTGCAAGGCTTGTCACTGCGAGGGACCCACACGGCATTGCTCAGGTCGCTTAGAAACTCCGAACCGACGAAGGGTCAACGGGGCCTCAATGTTCTATGCCCGTCGCTTACTGCAGAACTATTCATTGAGCACTCGGATTTTAATCATGCGTATCCGAGATAGCCAGGCTTGTTTGTCTGGTGTATTATGAAGAGCTGATCTATTGGAGGCACAAATGCTCTCGCCAATTTTATTGTTCTAACACAGGTACCTTCGTATTCAGCCGAGCATTGGTCGCTCGTTTGATACTCATTGAAATCATTCTCCATCAAGAATTGTTTGTTGGTCGAATATACCGCCATAATGGGATCTTTTGTACTAGGAGATGACAACCTTGAGGTTGCCATCGTTGGAGGTGGCATCGTTGGGCTCGTGCTCGCCGCCGGCTTGATCCGTCGACATATCAAGGTCAGAATCTTTGAGCAGGCTGAAGGGTTCCGTGAGATAGGAGCCGGCATTGGCTTTAATCCAGCTGCGAAAGGATGCATGGAGATGATTGATCCTGCCATCATCGCAGCCTTGCGCATCGGTGGATCAGTTTCGGTCTCAGCTGCTGACGAAAACGATCCACACGATTATTTGCGCTGGGTTGATGGATACAATCAGCGTCGCCCGGATGACCCTTCCTACCAGAAGCTCTACCTCAAGACGGATGCTGGGTATAAGGGGATCGAAGGGATCCGTCGTGATCAATTCTTAGAAGAGCTAGGAAAGATATTCCGGCCGGGAGTAATTGAGTTTAGGAAGCGTCTCAACAATATCGTAGAGGGGGAGGGCGACGATGAGAAGCTTCTGCTCCAGTTTGAAGACGGAACAACTGCAGCAGTTGATGCTGGTGAGCCCTGCCAGTGATCTAATTCTTGTCCTTTTCATCAAAATTCGACGATCCTTCACTAGTTTTTTTATATACCAAATATCTGACTCGATTATAGTCATTGGATGTGATGGAATTAAGTCCAAAACAAGAGAGATACTACTCGGCAAGGACACAACTGCTGGCCAGCCTTCCTACACCCACGTCAACTTCTATGGCACACTTATTCCCATGGAAAAGGCGGTGAGCATGTTGGGGGAATATAAAGCCAAGGTCTTCTACAACCACATTGGACCAAAGGCAAACGTCCTCCACTATCCTGTTGCGAACGGCACTCTCTGCAATGTCACAGCGTTTATTCGCAACCCCGAAGAATGGCCTAAAGATAAGCCAACAACCGCGATAGGCTATCGGAAGGATATTCAAGCTGGGCTTGAAAACTGGAATCCTGCCATCCGCGGCCTTATTGACTTGTTTCCAGAGCAGCTCCCTATGTGGGCCGTTTTTGATCTGTGGGAGTATCCTCTGCCCTTTTATAACCGAGATAGGATCTGCGTGGCTGGTGATGCGGCACACGCCAGTAGTCCTCATCACGGTGCTGGTGCAGGAATGGGCATGGAAGACGCCTTATGCCTATCGGTGCTTTTGAGCGAGGTTGTAATGACTCTTAGACAAGGCAAAGCAACCAAGAAAGAGGCCATATCTACTGCTTTCGAAGTTTACGATGGTGCTAGACGTATCCGTAGTCAATGGCTCGTCAATAGTAGCCGTAGAATATGCGACTTGCACCACCAAGATGACTGGGTTGATCCCACCAAATGGATCAAGGCTGAGACCTGTTTTGAGGAGATCAAGGATCGCACGTTTAAGATCTGGGATCATAACCATAACGCTATGGTGAGAGAATCAGTTGAGAAATACAGTAGGACAATCAACCGGTTACATGCCGAAAGAATGAGGGAGACCCCAGCAAATGTTGCATCAATAACGAAGGTGGTCTCGAGTTCCCTGACAAACAGGTTATCCACTGAGAAAGGGATAACAGAGAGCTCATCTACAAATGGATCTGTAGTGGGCGAATCGTCTTAGAGGGGTCTTTGGTGGTCGGCGTTTCCACAGTCGAGTTGTTGCAGACCGAGTTGCACATGAAGGAACTAGTCGCGCCTGTACCACAATTGACAGAACCCTTGTCAAACAGGTTAGTACAATGGGCCTCCAAGGGAATAGTTATTTTTATTCAAGAAGTTGGTGTGTAACTACATATCGAAATATATGCTAGAGTTGAGCCAACCACGTGGGAGGCTTAGAGCATTGCGTTTATTGTAACTTGTGAAGATAATGAACAAAAATCAAGTACAGTCAGTAACAACATGTACTTAAGGTAGCAACACTTCCAAGCAGCATCCGAAGCTTGCCCATCACATGGAGTGGGGTTTGCTTCTGCCCTACAACCACAAGTAGCGATTATGCCTGCTAGTTCGTAGGTAGCAATGAAGTTTGCCTAATTCAACGTTATAGATGCAACTTCGCCATTAACGAAGATTTAACAGTCAGCAGGTTACAGCAGCTCTACTAGGTGACATTGTGTAAGACGGGATCTGTTCAATAAATATACATGCACTTCATAGTATATTAACATGATGGCCTGTTGAAAACGAATGAATTCATGAGTTGGTCATCTAAAGGAGAGCTACATAAAATATCAGAGTACGCTAGGAGACTCCTCCTGTCTCGCCTTTATCTCTTCAATCACGTCTTTATCAAGTGGCGAGTGTCGCCCAAAGTGCTAACTAACCTGGACCGAATATGTTCTCCAATGATAACCTCATTGCCAGAGCCATCCAGAGCCTTGGTAGCTAGCTTCAAGTTCCCGTTTAGGAAGTAGGCGACGCTATATCTGTCCTTGTCAGAGGTGGTGATGACCCTATGGCGGGCACTTCTGTAGTAGCCGGTCGTCCACTTCTGCATCATGTCGCTCATGTTGATCACGTATGCTCCCTCCTTGGGAGGCACAGGGATCCACGTCTCTGTGGGAGGATACCACACCTCTAGGCCCTTGCTACCAACCTCCTGGAGCAAAATTGTGACGCATCCGAAGTCGGTGTGGTCGGCCACTGTAATAGTTGGTGGTCAAGATCAACGCCATAAAGTAGGTGGGGTGAATGAACATTACCTCCAAACTGCTTGTCATGGCGGATAGGCTGAGGTGCGTAATGCAAGAGCCTCATCGGCATAGATGCGTTCTCAGCAAGGACGGAGAGCACATCATCAGGACATCCCCATTCCTTCGGAAGGCCACGACTTAGAACATTGAGTAAAACTTTGACTAGATTTAGCATTTTGCTCTGATACTCCAAGACAGGAGTCTTGAAGTCCTCCTCGGGAATAGACTTGGGCCACAGATTCGGGCCTCTAGCGAAGGTACCAGCATCTGGGTGGTCCCGGGGGATTTCTTCGCCAACAAGGAAGGTCTAAGCAATGAAATCATTTAGAAACTGTCCAAATTTACTGCTCTGCGGTTTTGAGCCATTGAGCATGGGATATATATACCTCCTTCGTGTCAGGCAGCAAGCCTTTGTGGTGCGTCTGGATAAGCGGCGGCTCCCAGCCACGGAACGCCTCTCCCATTGAGTTTTTAACATGGACCTCCATCCGCTCCTCTTCAGGAAGGGCAAAGAAGCGCTTGGTGCATGTAAGCATGCGCTTCTGTTCTTCAACCGTCACACCATGGCCAACTGCCTGAAAGAAGCCGTAGGTTGTGCACGCATGGCGGACGTTGTCGACTACTTCTTGTTTCTCTGCCTCGGTCGCCGTTGGGGAGAGAAAGGGGCTAATATCGATGGTGGGGATAATTTCGGAGACGATAGCCATGTTGTAAGAGGCCTATAGATGTCACGACTTTTGTTGTGGGGGATTAATGTTCAGGAATGATGAGGTCTCTGTAGACAGTAGATGTTGACGATAAGATCTATGGCCCAAAAGTTGGTTTATAAGCTGGGACGTTATATCTGAATTCCTTTGCTATCAGGTGTTTCCTCACTTGAGTTACCTCAACTTCCGGGGCAATCGATACTCTCACCCCCCTAAATGTTTCTTATTCAGTAGGCTCTGCAGTAAAGTAGAGTATAGATATGTGTCAGGGCTATTCTACAATCGGATTTCACTACAGACACTTGGTTATTAGGAGCATGTCAGCCTATCATTGCCAACAGTCAAAAGGCAGCTGAGACTGTCAGCCCATATGTCGGCCATCCGAACGTCCCATCGTATACTAAATCCGATACTAAGTATTTTATTAAAATAAATTTTAAAGTTAATAAAAAGTAAATAATAATAAAGTAATAACTAAGGGCTTTATTTACTATTATAAATAAACTAATTAGGTTGAATTTTTAATAATAATATATCTTTAATTTTACTAATATCTTAGAGATATTGTATTAATTCTTGTATAAATTAATATAAACTATAATACAAGACTAAAGCTTGGCTTATTTTTACTTAAGAGTTAATTTAAATACAGCTATAATTATTATCTTATAAAAAGAGCCTTCCTTTAGCTAATTAGCTATAGGCTTAAAATTTAAGGATTAATAGATTCCTACTATAAGAATTTTATTATATAGATCTTTAAGCTATAGCATGGAGTAAGAGTACAAGTGGGTAACCCTCTAGATATTGAGAAACCCCGAGCCGGATACTACCCAGAGATGCCCTACAAGGGCCACCCTTTTGCTCCAATCATTGTCTCAGCGTGGGGCAGCACATATGGTGGGTTCGGGGTTACTTAACTCCGATAAATAAAGCAGAAGGGAGTCTCTGTTGGGCGGTATTCGGCTCGGAGATTCTCAGTGAAATAGCTTGCCCCATTACCAGGATTTGTAGTTTGCCAGGAAAACGGTTATCGATCTTGAAATTGGGCCAATGGATCATCAGCTGGGGTTTTGCTTGGTGACCTATGGACCTACCGGCACCTTTGGATTGGTATTGTTAATAGAGGTTGACTCTGCCACTCATTAACAGCTATCGGTTTTTCACAACCTGTGATCGTAGAATTAGTTTGAATACTTCCTGTTCGTCTGGCCGGCCACTTCCAATTTCTATCCGAATTTCTGTAAGGTGTGCGCAATAACACACCTCTCCTTGCTGGTGAGGGCATCGTCAACCTTTGGACACGCCACCAACAGAAAATAACACCGGACGACGCCAGGTATAAACATGTCCGGCGAGAAGTCAACAACCGCTGTAGGCAACAATGACTCCCCTTGGCCCTCGCAATCTGAAGAGACCTCTCTGTCGGATTGCAACGCTGCTCAGAAAATCGAGCCAGCTACGGAAGCAGGCCTGCCTATCAACCCTGCTAACGAGAAATCAAGGCCACAAACTGCACCGCACTCAACACCAACAGGCGATGGGCCACCTCCAAATGGCGGCTTAGTTGCATGGCTCCAAGTCCTGGGTTCATTCATGCTATTTTTCAACTCCTTGGGCATCGTGACCACGTTCGGTGTCTACCAAACATATTATGAATCTGGCGACCTCTTCCAGAGACCGTCTTCGGACATTTCGTGGATCGGCTCAATACAGGCATTTCTAGTCCAGTTTGGCGGCATCTTGTCGGGTCCTATTTATGACAGAGGCTACCTCAGCACTTTGTTGACTTTTGGTGGCTTTTGTCTTGTGTTCGGGCACATGATGTTGAGCCTTGCCAAAGAATATTGGCAGGTCCTGCTTGCGCAAGGTTTTTGTGTGGGACTGGGAATGGGCTGTCTCTTCGTCCCTTCTATATCCATCCTACCATCCTACTTTAGCACGAGATTTGGGTTAGCCATGGGCATCGCGTCCACAGGCAGTGCGTTGGGCGGTGTTGTTTACCCTCTTATTTTGCATCGGCTTATCGACACTGTTGGGTTTGCCTGGTCAGTACGCGTTATCGGGTTTGTGGCTTTGGCAACCATGACTATTCCCATCTCTCTGATGAAGCTACGCTATATACCACCTAAGCCACGAGCGATTATCGACTGGACTGCCTTTACCGATCTACCCTACATGTGGTTCACCATTGCCACTCTGGTTGGATTCATGGGCGTCGCCTCATTTCAATTTTACATCTCATTTTACGCCACAGACCGGCATATTACCGATCTTAATCTCGCCTTTGATCTCGTCCCAATTTATAACGCAATGTCTGCCGTCGGACGTATTATCCCGAATGCCATCGCAGACAAGACAGGGCCTTTTAATATTATTGCACCAGGCGCTTTGATCGCGGGCGTCGTCTACTATTGCACTATGGCTACACACTCCAAAGGCCCCATGATCGGCATCAGCATACTCGGTGGCTTCTTCTTGGGTCTTCTTACGGCATTGCCGCCTGTCTGTTTTGTCATTCTTATCAAGGATAAGTCCAGAATTGGGACCAGAATCGGTATGGGGTTCGCCATGATCTCCTTTGGCTTACTCATTGGCGGCCCTGGAGCTGGTGCTATCTTGAGCCAAGAGGAACCTCTACACTGGACAAGGCTCTGGGTATTCTCAGGCACAGCCATGACCGCCTCCGGTGTCATGTACACCGTTTTGAGAGTGGCTCGGTCTGGGTTCCACCCTTTCATTAAGGCATGAACTCTTCTCGGGAGAAATTACCACTTAAACGTTTCGTACTCAAATCAACTTGGTTGAGAGAGATACCAAACGGTTTGGTCTTGGCAGCAAAAGCGTACATGTTAACCGAAATAGGTGATATTGAGGCCAGATAATTGAATCTGGTGGCTCTATCTATAAGGAATCAGTGCCCTATATGTATATTATTTGAACGCTACAGAAAGCATTAAAATAGTAGTAATAATAAGTGTAATGTCAGCTGAAAGAGGCTGATGAATACATATACGCAATGGCCTTGAGGCAATGAATTCAACTTACGCCAACACCACGTAATCTGAGTCCATTATGACTGACAGTACGATATGTTATGCTATGAAGATGTAAAATAGCTCTTGTTTGCTGAATGATTCCTTACCATCATAATTGTGTACTACGATACTTCTTACCAGACCTCATTGGTCTTATGCCACAACTACTCGCGTAGCAACACAAGACTGAGCTCTGCTTCCCCAACCTCAATATCCATTGCAATCCCGTCACTTGGCTGAGCTATATCTGACACTGCCCTCAATTCTCCGTCAACATAAACCCCATAGGTCCCACTTGGCAGAGACTTCACAACCGGCCTGAAGAGCACACGACTTCCATTCCAACTTCTGGATGTTACAACCATAGCTTCCATTTCATTATCCCATGTACCGCGGAGAACGTCAACGTTCTGGTCAAGGTCTATTCCATCCATCCAGGGCCTACTTTCAACTTCTTATTTTGTCCGCGGCTTGTCCCACATCTTTTTCTGGCCATCCTTCACGTTCAGTTTTGTATACCTAATTGCCCGCGCTGCCAGTGTATGGATCTACGTGCCTGTAATTTCTATACTCATCCCAACCTGCGTCGCATCGCTTATACTCGTTTTCCCGGGCACGTGCACGCTCCTACCACCTGTACACCCGATTTTTATGCTTCTTAGGAGGTACGACTAGAAAGAAGATTGTTTCCGGGGGGGCATTGTTGCTGGCAAATTAACTTTCTTGGCGCGAAACTTAGTACAATCTTAGTAACCGTTTTTCCCTATTGTAAGTCTATAAACGAGACTATTTACCTATTTCAGAGCTATAGACGAGGCTATTTTATACAGAAATATAAGTAATCTTACCTTGGGCTCTGAAATCAAATTACTAGTAATATAAGCTTCAAAAACGAATTATATAGGCATTGCAATTGGAACTAATATGGGTTTTGGACCAGTCGAGGGCAGCTTCGCCTAGTTGGTGGCAGGCGATATGGAAGGCATCTCATGTTCTGGCGTCACTTGCGATGTCGTATGGGGTTTTACCGTCTGCATTTTGGATGGTTGAGTCGGCTTTGGCTTTGGTAAGGAGGGCGAGTATCAGTGCTGGGGAGTGTTTGCGTACAGGACGTGTATCAAGAGGGGGATATCTTTCCATAAGCACAGATTCGACGAATAGTAATCTAGTATGTATATTCTATGGCCTTGAAATAATGAACTCAAACTCAGCTCCTGACTTAAAATAAGTCTACAAAAAAGGTTGACCCAAATCTACTCATATCGAACTTTGTTGATCAGAGTTCCAATACCGCCCCCAAAGTAAACGCGAATATCGCTTTTATCTTCAAGGTAAACTCGTGGTTCTCTGAAGTAGCCGATTCCTGAAGGGGTCCCAGTCAGTATGAAAGATCCAGCTTCCAAAGTCGTGCCCTTGGAGAGATGAGCGATTAGTTTTGCGATGCTGAAAATCATTCGCTTGGTGTGACTTTGTTGCATAATGTTTCCGTTGTAGACTGCTTTGAATTCGAGTGTCTGTGGATCGGGAAGGGCTTTGGCAGAAACTAAAACTGGTCCTACAAGCAATCAGAAGACCAAAATTTTAGTGTGTATCTTTGTTTCTCACCTATAGGACAGCAGTTGTCCAGTCCTTTAGCGAATGACCATTGAGGCGTCTCAAATTGCAGATTTCTGGCTGAAACATCATTGGAAGCAGTGTACCCTAGGACGTAATCCAGGGCTTCCTCCTCTTTGATATCACGACCTGTCTTGCCCATAACAACGCACAGCTCGGCCTCAAAATCCAATGTTCCATCTTGCGCGCAGGGTGGGACATTTATTGCGCTCGGAAATGGACCAGTGATTGCCGTCCGTGGTTTCACGAAAAGAACAGGCGCTTTCGGCAAGTCCATACTTGCTTCCTAGTACGTGTGAATGAAAATAGTACCAATTCAGAATGAGTCAATGAATGGTGGGACGTACATCAGCATGATCCGTGTAATTCAGTCCAATGCAGCGAATGAAAGAACACTCTTTTTGATTGACAGGAGGTAAAAGCTATAAAATGTCAATTTACATCAAATGAGTGATCTATTTATTCACTGACTTGTTTTACTGTAAGGACTCGGTCCGTCACAGTCCCGTTGAAGATCGTCCCATCGATGGCATATGCTTTAATAGGGACGTTATTAATGCTGTCGAGCCCGATATCACGCTTTTCATCCACTAGTTGACCAAGATGGGCTTGATGATCCTCCTGTGCGATGAATGCAATTAAATGTGTCCAGTCCCGTGGCATTTTGTGTATACGGCTGAAAAAGGCTGAGACGAAAAGGTAGCTCCTGATTTGTGGCCCTCGGTTGCGAAGTATAAGCAGCTGCTGAACCCTACATTCAAAGATCAACTTTGATCAATAGATGGACAGTCTTCAGCCTATATGGCCGGTCTCTCTTAATGCCGGATCACACCGGATAAGGCCGTAAATTGCCGGGCCCTCTTGGAGCCGGACCTTACGGACAAAGCTGTAAATCATCTTAGAAAAGCTACGCAATGATTGCTTTTGGTAGGGTAATCAAGAAACTCCTTCAATGTCCCACACTGGAGTATAATTATCTCGCCAGTCGTCGTCAAAACCAAAAACCGTCTGTTCTTCGCCACAGTACTAGTGAACCACCATGGAAGAATCTAAGTCTGCCACTGCCAACTCGGAGATCTTGCAAAGTCAGGCAAGGTATACGTCTAGCTATGGACGATCTTTAGATGCGAGCCTTGCTGCTAGTGTCGATGCAGAGAGCCAACAAACCTGGCAACAACGCCGGAACATTGATACAACACAGCAAATAAAGTTAGTTCGCATAAGTCATGTCCGTTACCAGCACCCAGATTTGGAGGCAATCAGCATCTTCTTGAGAGGTACGTGCAGTTAAAACTGCGCCGATGCATTTTGCTTGCACTAACGGCGTGTATCAAGACTTTGGAATGTTCATAGTGGAGCAAAAGGAGGATAAAATGTGGTTTGGCGGCTACGGCCGAGACCCCTACTGCTACTACGCTCAAAGAGGCCCTAAGAAGTTTCTTGGAGCTACCTTTATCGTTGAAGGAGAGTCAGACCTAGAGAAGTAAACTTTTACTCAGTCGAGGCACATACTTTCTTTCACTGACGATGTCATTTCCAGAGCTTCCCAGCTTCCCAGCTTCCCAGGGCCAGTGCAATTGAAGAGCAATTGGATGCTCCCGGTGGAGGCAAAATGGTTAATCTGCATGATCCAGAGGGTTTCCCTATCAACCTCATACATGGCCAGAAAATGAAAGAAGTCGGATCTTTTCCCGAAAAGCTCTTGTTCAATGACGAGACCTTGAAGACACGCAAAGGAGCGTTTCAAAGATTCATTCCAGGCCCAGCTGCTGTTCACAAGGCAAGGCCGTTAGCAAGTCCTGCTTTGCGGGTATATTCTAACAACTTTTCCAGTTAGGACACTACGGCTTAACAGTAAAGATTGAAAGCTTCATGAAGCTGGCTGATTGGTATTGTCGAGTCTTCAACTTCATGCCAACAGATTTTCTCTATGTCAATCAGGAGGAGACAGGTACACGGAAAGAAGTCGGTGCCTTTTTCCATATTGATCGTGGGAGCGAGTTTGTTGACCACCACACCTTCTTCGTCACAACACACAAGTCCAATCATGTTCACCATTCATCGTTCGAAGTACATGACTTCGATACGCAGCAACTTGGTCACTATTGGCTCGCCGAGAAGGGCTATACTTCAGTCTGGGGTATTGGGAGACATGTTTTGGGCTCGCAAATCTTCGACTATTGGTGGGACACTTCGGGCTTCATGGTCGAGCACTATTCGGATGGAGATCTAGTCAATAATTCGTCGCCAGTATCAAATTTACCTGCAGCAAACGAGTCTCTGGCAGTCTGGGGTCCAGAAGTACCTAAATATTTTATGGAATAAAGCCAGTACCGGATAGGTTTATTTTAGATAGTTGTGCAAGGGCACGCTTGTTTAGGCAATGCTTCATACGTTAGATTTGTGGCTTGAAGTGAAACATTCCCACCTTGTTCGAGCTTCTATCAAAGTGAATTTTCCTGAGCGAGTTAATCATTCCATGCCTCGTCTCTTCTCCCTTGGCGTGACCGTGGTGTTGACCTACTCGAGTAGGTCGTAACATTTTTTTGGCGGATATCTACACGGTGCCAAGTGCCTAGCGTGGTGTAGGGATCTACTCCTCTACTCCCTGGCTTCCACTTGCTGCCCACAAGGTCGTGATCGTAACATTGAGTTATAGTCGACTCTGTGGAATGCCATTGAAAGTTATGTCAGATCAACTCGACTTGAGCTTTGACATTGCGGCCTGCATCACCAACAAGTCTTGCACGCATTTTTCAAGGTGCGCGAGTTTCTGTTTTGTTTGTCTTCACAATAATATTTCTGGATGGATTCCCTAGACTTGAGCATACCGGTCATGATACTGATGTAACGCCCTACTTAAATATGGGCTGTCGATTCTGACGGCTGCCTTGATAGCAATACATGGATAATGAGGCTTTCGCTATTCCGAATATTGAGCTCCCACTATAGTTCCTGCTTTCAGAGGGCTGTAAAACTAGCTCGAACAAAGGACCATGATACGAAGCTGCACTATTCCCCACTACTAATTGCTGTCTAGCAGAGTCTTCTTGAGTCTCTAGCTGTTTCGCTGATTTCTGTTGGCTTCTCTGATCGCCTGGGCGCGCTCCTCGCTTCTGGGTACAACCGTCGCCAGGAAGTCATTTGGTTTAGAATTAAATCCTGGCAACACGTACAACTATTAGTCCCACGGAAGCTTGCTAGGAGTTTAGAAAGAAAAGGGCAGACTGAGTAAACTTTTCGGCATACTAACCGGTAGAGAAATCCATAGTATCCAGCTCGTGAACCTTTCCATTGGCAGCCACGAACTTAGAGAATCTGAAAGCTCACAATAGCCGAGCTGTTACGATGAACATGCTACGCTCGCCAATGTGCTGGCCTGGGCAAGCGCGGCGCCCGAAACCGAAGGCCCAATGTCCACGCTGGGCCCCATACTCGACGCCCTCAGCTGCACGCGCAGTAGGGAAAGACGGGTCAATATAGCGGTTTGGATTGAACCTGTCAGGCTCGGGGTAAACTTCAGGATCCATGTGAATTGCCCTGTATGGAAGCGAATCTCTCCGTCAGCTTACTTAGAACTCAGAAGCACCAGAGAAGAGAAGATTCATGAGCATTTACCAATGATTTCCAAGTATGGCGGTGTTGGCCGGGATGAAGTAATCGCCATAACGGTCATCCTTCACGGACATATGCATTATACCTTGCGTCACGATTGGTCGCCATCTAAGCGCCTCCTTCGACATGGCCTTGATGTACGGAAGGGCGTTCTCGTCTCCGAATTGCGGCAGACGATCCCCACAAACTGTGTCTAATTCTTTCTGCGCCTCGATCTGGACCTCGGGGAACACGACGAGGGCCATGGTAAGAACTTCGAGAGCGCCGGATGTTGTCCCGCTGCCGGCCTCAAATACGGTTCCGCAGGCGTACGCTCCCTCTTCCTCGGTCAAATCCCGTTGCTTGCTTGTATCCAGGAATTCTTTAGCAAAACAGTCCGAGACAGCTTGGCCCCCTTTTAGTTTGTTCTCAATCTCTCGCAAGAGCTTCATGAAAAGGGAATATTCAAATTCGTGGGCGGCCCTGCCAAGGCGTTTAAAGGTCGCCAGCGAAGGAGGTAAGAGTTTCAGCATAGGTAGATAGTCAACAAGGAAAGCTCCAGGTTTAGCAATACTGTTTTAACGTAGGATGTTAGGGCGCTTATTGTGCAGTGAGGACGGCGTGGGGGCTTACTGTTCAACAGCATCATTGACCTGAATGACATCCTTAATATAGTCTTCCTTGCCCGTCACAACAGGCTTGTCGTATGTAAGTCCCATGATCAGTCCGCTGGCGTAACGATAGTAGTGACGTGCAAAGTCATTGGGTTCCTGCAGTATATCGTACAGTAACTTGCGCGATTCACGGTCTTGCTGCGGTTGGTAACTAATAGCTTTTGCAGGCATAGTCATCTGATGAATAAATTTCCGGACTCTGCGCCAGCGATCTTTGTGCAGAAGAAATGTCAACTATGATGGATTCTAGTGTTCGTTGGTGAAGAACATACCTCCATAAGGCATAAATAGCGGCCGAAGATTGTCAGACAAGACTTGGCAAGCCATGTAAGTCTGAGGGCGGGAAGAATAACTGTAACTTGGTCAGATTAAGTTCCTAGAATATCTGTGAATATCATCGCCACATTTGACCTCGTCGCTCTAAAAGCTCTCTGGTTACCTCATCGTTCGATACTACAATCAAACTTTCCCTCCCAAGCTTGACTTCCATAATTGGACCATATATGTCGGACCATTCTTTGAATTTGCGCCAAGGATAGTCGCTGGGGATCTGGTGCAGATTTCCGATGAAAGGTAGGCCTGGCGGCCCTGGAATGGGCTTGCAGCCTGGTGGTAGCTTGTATCGCTTTCGAACAGCTGCAGCATTTAGAAGTAAGGCAACTAGCAGCGCACCCGCGATTATGACAAGTGGAAACATTTTTATCCACAAGTTTCCTTGAAGAGTTGTTGTTGGTACAACTAATGGAAGCAGAAGCAATTTAAAAGGCGCAACAGTTTTGGTAGAATAATAGGCGGTCGTCGGATGCAAGGTCTAAAAGTACCGGCGAAGCCTTTCCCTATGTTTACGGCATTATACGGAGTTATCACGGCCTTTAACAATTAGTATCTTTAGTATAAAATTAAACAACTTTATACCTAGACTTACTCTTACATAGGCTAAGTTAAGAATACTAAGCCCGTAGAGATGATCACTGGTGCCACTGCGGGATATAACGAGCCAGCGAGACTGCTAACAGCTAAGGAATAAGGTTCTAAAATGTTAGTTTAGCTACACCACAGGCTCCGGCAAGAACCCCGGACTGCTTTGCAGGGACCTGTGGAGAACGAGAGCTAGGGGAACTAATTACGGGAGCTATAGCGGTTACCTCTACCTCCTTATCGATAAACTCGCACGTAAAATAAGAGTAGAGAAATAAGATGTACTCTAGTACTCTATTAGCTAAGGCGTCATAATACTCGGACTTGAGAAATTTCCCTCTCAGCTCGTAGATGATTTTCACGTCCTCAGGCCGGTTGAAGCTATAGCGATTAGGGGTGATGCGTACCACGGGGCCTAACAGCTAGATGGTGGGCTTGGGCCTTGTGAGAACATGTATTTTCAACATGAGCACCAGAAGGCATACCAACCATATTTCTTGTGAAGTTCAACATACTTCTGGTTCGAATGGCCTTTGAGCATGCCATATAATTCCCAGAGGCGAGTGATTCTCGTCAAAAATGGACCAGGCACTTTCCTTGTTGAAGACAACAAACGCCTGTATAGTATTGAGGCAATCCAGAATAGCGAAAAATGATGCACCCAGCAAGGTCAAGATGTTAAGGTTAACATCCTTTTGAGCATCGAACATTGTTGCGAAAGCCATCTCAGACACTGTTGAAGGTGAAGTGAACGTACGGAAGACTTGAGGGAGACCAAAGGAGGTTCCATCTCAGTTAATGCTACATATAAAGACTACTTTTGACAACTTTCTCTCGGTGAACGCCCTTTTTACAGTTGACAGAATCATAATGCTGCGTAGTGTTTGAGGATGAATCCAGAAGCAAATATCGAACCTGCCAAATCTGTATAACCCATCTTTTAAGACGAAAGGTCTTTTTCATTCTTAGCACAGGACTATGAATAGTCAAAAACTTGGCTACATAAGACGTGACGGCTTACTTGTCGAATATCAGGAATTCCAAGGAATGCCAAGCCTTGATCCAACCAACTTACCTGCGTGGGAGACACCTATTCCTCGGTCAACTTTCTTCAAAACATCATCGATCACTTTATATACATGAGCTTCTGCATCGAAATCCATCAACCACGGCTCTCGTGGGAAATGAAGCAATTCTGGACGTGCCCAGATTATGTCCCAGTCTACTTTGTGCCATTGCTCCCGAGTTGTGACTCCCAGAGATTGAGCTCTATGTACTCTTTCGTACCGAATCGCCTTATAAGCACGAATCGCTTGTGGTACATTATCCTTTCCACTCTTTTCGAGAGCCACGGCTACTGTGAAACCATCTTCTAGAGACTGGCTTCCTCCTTGAATAGAAGTAGGTAAGAATGGGTGGGCTAAATCTCCGATAAGAGCGACACGTGCCTTGGGAGATATAAATGTCGGTAAAGGATCTCGAAAGACAAGCTTATAGTCGAAAAGTCGGTCTGGCGGCGTGAGCCTGACAATGTCATGTAAAATTGGTGCCCATCCTTCTATATGTTTGTACACGTCTTCTTTTTCCCCGGAAAACAGCCAGTCCTCCTCAATGTCAGCCTCGTCCTTGTGCGTGAATACCCAGTTGAACTCTTTGCCACCTTTCATCACAGCAGCAAGGAAGTGTTTGTCCTCGCCAACCTATTCTCAAGTCAGTTCAAGGACATCACCTGAAGAAAAGGGAGATCGGCTCACCCAACCAGTGTGCGAATCACCACCCATAATTAGCTCTTTTGTCGATTCATTCTTAGCGAGCTCCTCTGTGGAGAACCACGTCCGGAAGACTGTATACCCCGAAGGCTTCGGTTTGTCCTCGTAACCTAGGATAAGTTTTCTTCCGGCTGATTTCACTCCTTCAGCGGTAAACACACAATCGGCGACCAGTTTCTGGCCATTCGCGATGACTCCTACTTCGGAGTCTGTCTCAAAGTCTTCCGTGACGGTCTGGCCCAAACGGATATCGATCCCTCTAGCTACTGCGTGCCGGTACACAGCAAGATGAAGATCCCCTCGATGGCCGGTAGAGCACTTGCCGAAGTCCTTCTTAACATCCCATTTCTGACTAGTTATAAACTTGCCGTCGTAGGAGTAGAAGTCGAGTCCCTTGCCGTGTTGAATAATTGGTTCAAGTTCTTCGACAACGCCTTCCCATCTTCCGAATAATTTGCTGCCATTCGCAGAGAAGCTGATTATATCACCCAGAGGTTTCAGTTCTGCAACCTTTTCGACTAAAATTACCGAATGGCCTTTGCGATCACATTCTATGGCAGCAGCGAGTCCGGCAAAGCCAGCACCGACAACAATCACCTTGATCCCCGAGGGTGGTAACCTGGCGAAGCTTGACATGGCTGTAATTGAGGACAAATTCTCGAACGATATGATACGTGTTGAGTAAGGCCTTGGGTATTCAGCATGTATTTAGGAATCCTATGGTTTTAAGATTTCAATGATCTGTGGGAGCCCTGGCTTTAAGGCCTGGTTCGTTACATCCCGCAGCGGCACCCCACAGCCGTATCCCACGATCGTCTCTACGGGCCGGTATTCTTAACTTAGCCTATATAAGAGTAAGTCTAGGTATAAAGCTATTTAATTTTATACCGAAGATAAGGCCGGTATTCTTAACTTGGCCTATATAAGAGTAAGTCTAAGGACAAAGCTGTTTAATTTTATACCGAACATAAGGCCGGCAATATAATAATATTATCCTACTCGTGAGTAGTTTAGATTTGTTAAGGAGGACTAGGGTATTTTTACGTAATATCTAGGGAAGTAACAACAAAGAGTAAGCCTGGTATATAATAGCCTAAAGATATTAATTCTCAAAGGCCGTGATAACTCCGTATAATACCGTAAACCCAGGGAAAGGCTTCGCCGGTACAATTCTAGACTTGTATCGGATAAGGTCCCATGACTATATCACTTAACTTCTAACTACCAAATGCCGTGTTGTAGTTCCTAGGCCCGAGGAGGAGAAAGCCTCACGGGTATAGTTGGGCGCATCAACTTTGATGCTTCACATATAAGACCTCCCTAACAACTCCTGATCTTTATAACATTCAATTCGGAAGCTACGCAAAGAGAGGTATAGACAGGAAATTTGTTAAAGTAGACGACCTTCATTCTCTCTATGATATTCAAGTAACTAAATATAATCAGTAAGATAAGATGAGTATAAGAACCGTGGTCGACGGGGTTCAGCGATTTCCCGAAAACGGTATCAAAGTCATTATTATTGGAGCTGGTGTTGGCGGCCTCGGAGCAGCCTTAGAATGTTGGCGAAAAGGATGTAAGGTCGTGGTACTCGAACAAGCAGATCAATTCTCTACCATAGGTATGCAAGCCACTCAGAAAATGAGAAAAGCATCTTACCAGACATATACAGGCGATTTTTTTACGATCTTACCATCCGGCCTCACGACCCTAAAGGACTATCCAAGTATGTTTACAGACTACCACAAAGATGTCATAGATAGCTCAATTCATTTGTACTCCTCGGCGGGAGAGGCCATCCAATCATTGGCTCCCGAATGGAAGAGGCCAGGAATTACCCACGCTGCCATGGAAGTCAATATCGCGTTCCTCAACCGACGACCAGTCTTTTCCAAGATGCAGTATGATCAATTGCAGAGACTCGGCGTACCAGTTCATTACGGTCACAAGGTTATGAACGTCCATGAAGAGGCTGGCCGAGTTACTGTGAAGACAGTGAATGGAGAAGAATTTATAGGTGACATTTGCATTGGAGCTAATGGTATTGGCACATCAATCGAGGGCTTCAGCACTGGTCCCGAAGTCGCTGTACAAGATAGTGGATATACCGTTGCTCGTGTCGCATTCCATCGCGATGCGATCAAGCCAGGTTCCCCTGCGTCAAAACTATTACTCCGCCCTGGCCAGCGACCTGAGTTTCGAATATACGTTGCGGAAGATGTGCATGTTATCATAGCGTTAAATCGAGATTGGCAAGCGTGGTTGTTCACCCATCGCAGCAATGACACGTCGAAGGAATCATGGCACAACCTCGTGGACCCAGCTGAATTGATTACAGAAGTTGAGAAGTCGAGCAAGGCTTGGGATCCAGCTGTGATTGATTTCCTTAGACAGGCTCCGACCAAGGTAGTTGACTGGAAATTGAGATGGCGGGACTGCTCTGAACAATGGACTTCGGATGAAGGCCGCCTCGTCTGCTTAGGGGATGCAGCTCATGCTTTCTTCCCTACCGCTGGAAATGGCGCAGTTACATCCCTTGAAGATGGTACCTCTTTGGCCGAATGTCTCAGAATCGGTGGAAAGAGGAATGTCAAATGGGCAACGAAAGTCCACAACAAACTCAGGTGAGATAGATCCTTAAGCGATGAGATCAAGCTAATCAAAGTCTCGATAGATTCCAAAGAGTCTCTATACTTCAGCAGTGTGGCTTCCTAAACCGCGAAGAACTGCATTTCGCTGATCTCGAGAAGGTCAAAAATGATCCTAAAATAGCCATTGGTCCCTTTAAGATGGGTAGATGGGCATGGGCTCATGATCCTGAGAAGTATGCTTATGACAATTATGACAAATGTTTGGCACATTTAAAGGATGGAATACCTTTCATTAACACAAATCTGCCGCCTGGCCATGTCTTGGAACCGTGGTCTCTCGAGAGCGAATCGAAACGAATGGCAGCTGGTATCCGCTCGGACTTGAAAGAGAATGGGTACTGGGGTAACTATTGATATAGACGACATTTGTGCTATGGTTTCGGCATTGGCCACCAATTGTATCATCTGTTGGGACGTTCTATTTCCTTCAAAGTGTCAAGTGTTCTGTCGGTTAGATAGACGACCAAGAATCAGAAAAGTCTTTAGGGCCGTAAATCATGCTTATTGTCACAAGCGTGTAGCACACTACTCCTCGCCGTTTCATCGCTGCCGCTACTCTAAAAATATTTTCCTTCCTTGCATACTACTCTAAGGTAGTATATTAGGATTTTTTATTAATAACTTTATAAACAATAAGAATCTTAAAAATAATTCTCTATATTATATATAGATTTACTTAAGAACTCTTTATTTAAAAAAGAATAACTCTTATAAAACTATTATTAGTATAAACCGATGTGGTGCTTAATCTAATAACAACTAGTAAACTAGTGAATATCACGTAGTGTGCTGTGTTGTAGTAAGATTGGTTCGATTCTCTAACTACTAAGTGGAATCGTAGTCTAATTATACAAATCCATCAACAAAGACTAGTCCCGTTTGGGCTAGTGGCGCGGCGCGGCCCGGCTAGGCGTGGCCTCCTATTAGCCCAGCACGATCCGATTCGCTTACATAATACAACACGTGATATCAGAAATCGACGTTCCAATAACTATATATAGTTAAATTATCTTAGAAAAACTATATAATAATTACTTGTAATAAAGTAATTAAGAAACCTTTCTAATATCTTATATTAAAGTATAATAATTTAGTTAGCCTTTTCTAAGTACACTAACCACAGGACAAAGCCTTCGCCCTAGCTCGATCTGGACTTTGTCTAGGTCAGGACGCGGTATTCATTGGTCTGAAGTTAAGTTATGCGGTCCTCGGACCTTATCCGATGCAAGGTCTGATAGTATCGGCGAAGTCTTTCCCCAGGTTTGCGAAATTATGCGGAGTTCTTATTATAAAAACGCAGAAGTGGCACTTTAAGTAGCACTACTAAACCTACTGAACTATAGACTAGGGTATAAATCACAACTTTATGAAGAAGCACCTTATTTTTATGCATCAATGCACTCTTCGACACAAGGCGAGTTCATTGATACAGTACCAACCTGGAACATTCGACGATGGGATCCCTCCCTTTGCAACCAGGTTCGCCGGTTCCCCACGGCTTAATCACGGCCTCAACCACGGCCTTGACTACGGCTTTGACCACGGCCTCTGAGAATTAGTGTCGTCAGCTACTGCGCGCTGAGCCCACTTCCTGTTGCTCTCTGATTTGATATTGTACATAAGAAGTTGCGCGACAATGCCTCAGTCCTCCTTGGTGAATCTAGGCTACTGACGAGTGTGGCAATGCTGTTGCATCGCCCGCTTGTCTTCAGTATGGGTATTTTCTCGCTCCCCCTCACGTGCTCTTTGCCCTCGCAATGGGTCTGGAAATTTGAGGCCTATAGATTTAGGTACCCCTTTTTGTACGACGTGAGCTCAGAGTACTCGATTCTCGAAGGGGCTCAAAGGAACAGGTTGGTGGTATATGCTCGCTGATACTCTAGATTCAAGGTATTACCCTTGGACTAGAATACATTGCATTGCATAAGCCAACAGTTAATTAGGCGGTGCGCCTCCGCTCCGCCCGAGACCAATTCAAAGCATGGTCTAAATCAGGTAAGCTGATAAATATATCTTTAACAGCCAGCCAGCAGGTCACCATGCAACTAGGTGGTAGCGGCCAGTCGTATGTTGAGGGCCGAGAAACCGAATGAGTAAAGCCTTCTATCTGATGACCGATGAGAAGCTAGATTTCTCTCCCTTTTCACTCTAGCACACACCCACACACGCCCAAAGCATACCTGGGAAAAGACAGCAACAGATAGTTCCACGGCGCCACTAAGAGTAGCTCTCATTCTCGGTGTAGGCCCTAACATCGGGGCCAATGTTGCACAAGCGTTCGCCTCCAACCGATACAACATAGTTTACAGCTTCACTAGCGCCTTAAAAAAAAATTCAGTCAAATACAACCAGTTAAGCACGATAGCTTCCAACGAGGAAGGCGCTTTATTGGCGTTACTGCTTTCTCTATTACCTAATCTGACATCCCTTCGCCTTCGACCTGATTCGACCCTTAAATACATGTCCTGGCTGTGTGAAGTCGTACATAAGGATAGCCAGTTGACACATGTCTCGTTCAACTCAACATCTTTAGAGCACCGAGATGCCCTAGTCTTTCCACTTCACTCGAGAACAATTTCACTTAGAGTACTCTTGTCCGCCAGACTACTCAGTAGGCTCTTCGCATAATCGACCACCTCCGAGGTCGGCTGGCCAAAGACAGTGACGGGATTGTAGCCAAAGGTCAAGATCCAGGCATCGGAAATCTACCCAAGGAAGTCTTTCAGCCAGAACGCCTTCGAATTGGGCTATGTCCAGGTCTCGATGGCATCGCTACCTAGTCCATACATGGCCACAACACTAGACAGAGACTACGGTCAGTGACATGCCAGCAACGATAAAAGCACGCACGGGTAATTGGAAAGTCCTTCGACAATGGATTTCTTTTTATTTCGACTTATTACTGATTTGCTTTATAATCACTGCTAAAAGGATGTTTACCAAAATGTTCCCAACTCCAACAGGAACAAGCTGGATAACATTCGAAGATGGCGACACTTGGTCGATACGTTCCTACCATCGAAAGCACCCCGACTAGGGCGACAAGGGATCGTAATATTTCATAACGAATAAGCTTGAGACCGAAACAAAGAATAGTAGAGATTGGTAATTAACACTTCAAAACCTCTCCGTACTATCTCCTACATGGTATAGGACCATATTTGACAAAGATGTTATATAAGCTTGATTTTATACATTAAGTATATACACTACTTCCTATGTATTTGTGTATATACACAAGGAAATTCGAGGCTCTGCTAGCTTTAAAGCAACAAAATCATATAAAAAAGCGAAAGTGTATAGCTATAGAGTAGGAAATATATATAATTGTATGTACTTTTAGGTAGACCGATAGAATTGGTAGCAAGTGTCGTTGGTTAGCGATAGGCACGCGCTAGGTCGCCCCTGAGGTAGTCCCATACCATGCAGGAGATAGGGAGACTTGATTGTACATTCGTAATTCAAGTTATTCTTGTTAATCGTCTGAATGGTCCGTTTTAGGCCCTTTTTTGGCCAGCCTCCAGTTCACCTTTAACACTGCAGAGTAATAATTTCGAGTCTCCTTCAACCTCGCCTCAAACCAAGATCATCTTTTGGGTAATCCAATATATTCTTTTAGTCGTTTGAACCTTGTCTTAGCCAATTCGAGACATACGACTTCGCATTATGAGAATCGCCCCATAATTCTATACTTAGGTCTTCAAGTTAAGTATTGGAGGCCAAAATTCTTTTCCTTCCATCGACTTCGTAGATCTTTCCAGCTCCAAAACTTGTAGTTTCTCTAAAATAAATTCAAGAAAATTAGCCTCATAACTGCTCTAACACTAACAACTTTCTTTCTTACCAAGTAGGATCTCTGCAATCATCCAATATCGAGCCAGACGCTTCAGTGCCAGCTTCAAGATTTCCAGGTTCAAGCAACTCAGAGAATCAGTGTTCTGATTTTCCAATAAATGTACAAATGCTGGCCCAACGAGACTGAACGTGATTAAAGGGGTCGAGAAGACGAGATATCGAGGCGACCACGCCTTCACTATCCTACCCATCTCTTTCTGAAAACGGCGGTATTCCTCAGCGCTTCGCGAGTCGAGAGAATTCTAAGACCTTTGGAGACTGCCGTTGGGCAGGTCCTTGGGGCCTTTCTGCTGTAAAGAGTTTAAGGTATTCCTTTGAAGCCTGATGAAAGAGCGAGAGCTAGAAAGGACATATATCAATGACTAGACTCAAGAGAAAGCAGGTTCTATAGTTTGACATACAATTGTAGCATCATCAGCGTGGACACTACCCAATTCATTTCTCCAAAGTTATTGTCATCGAAAATCAGCGCATCCAAATCTAAATGAAACGTATCAGGGAGTGCCATTGCAAAACAGTCAGCATGAGCCTCGACACTATCCAGGACTTGGCCTCCAAGTTTTTGCGACAGCACAACCTCCACTGCCTGTCTCAAGACAGCTGTGCACGCCAGAAACCAGGCCCACGGGTTTTGGTCGGACAGATCGGACAGTCGTGTCCATGGATTAGGACTATTTGCGTCCAGATAAGCAGAAATGATTTTTCGGGATCCTATCCATGCGTCATCAGGCATTGGAAGCAACACGTTTGCCCTCTGGAGATCAAGCGCAAAAGGGGTGAGTGCAAGCGAATTTGCAAATGTGTCCATATCCCACACCACCCACCAGGCACGGCGGCGCTCCTCGCGATCCCTCCACATGTCTTCCGTCAGATTGCAAGGATCAACAACTCCAGCAATAACGTCGGCATCGGTATTGTGAAGCCCAAGCTCGTATGCGAGGCGGGAGCAGACGCCGCTCAGTAGCCATCCTTGACGGGTTGGACCTGATTGTAAAGCGTTGAAAGTAAGTAGGATGACCCCTTGCAGAAACTCCAAAGATGTCTCGCCTTCGTTCTGCACCTCGTAAGACAACTCGTAAAGTCTCATAGCATCTTGAAAGAACCGATCACCACGATGAAGGGGCTTCCCAGAGCGTAAGATGTCAGACGTGCTGAATCGTGCGGAGAGAGAGAACATGCCGTTCAAGACTAATGCTGATTCGAGAGATAGGCAGTCAACATTTGATTCCTTCGCAGAGCCAAAGTATTGGTACCTTTTGTTAAATTTCTCGCTGTGGAAAAGGGGGAGGAAGCAGTGAACATGCTCGAAAAACTCGTGGATGAGTTCAACTGCCACTAACGGCGACACATCCATGGCATAGGTTTGAGTCTGGAGGGAGGCCAGGTTGCTCTGGGCGTTGCGTCCGAACCCAAGGTCCGCATTTGCAAAGGATTCAGCGTAAAATGTCGGGATTGATGGCGTATCCTCATCAAGGACAATTGTGCCTTGGTGGTCGGCGTCGGTGTACATTGTGTCAGGTGTAGCTTGGTTCTCTAGCCAGGGCGACTTTGAAGCCGGTTCTAGGGCTCTGGCTTGCATCTCCAAGTTGTTATCTAGGAAATCGAAGCCAACTTTACACTCGCCCAGCATGTCCACGAACGGATCTGGAGAGACCAGAGGGTCGTCCCAAGTGAACTCTTCATAGGAAGTAGTGAAATCAAACAACTCAGCATCGTAAGTGATATCCGGTGAAGGATTTACAATAGCACAGTGTCTCTCAGAAGCCCCAGCAGTACTTCCACCATCAAGTGAATTGGAAGTCTTTTCAGGGCTGTTCTGGGTTGCCAGGCGTCGTTTCCTTTTAGGTGCTCGTCGTGTCGGGTAAATGCAGGTCTCGCCAACTCGACAACAAAGTGAGCATTCTGGGCGCTTCATGTCGCATTTTGACTTCTTTCTCCTACATTCTGTGCAAGCGCGATTTGACAGCGTCCGTGGAGGCAGGTCTGGCTTTGAAGATTCGCTGCCTCCTTCAGACATCTCTATATGCTTGTGCTCAACCATTGTTGGCGGCGAACTCAATAGAATAGGTTCTCGTCCCTCCAGTGGCAATAATAAGAGGTTGTGGCACAAGCGATCGTGTCTTCGGGAATTCCGGGGTGAGGCGGGAAGAGACAGAATGGGGGGTGGAGAAGAAAGTTGCGGAGAAATCATCTTTCCCTCACTGCTGGAGTCTGTGACCTCTTAAGCCCGAACGCTGCGTTTACTTGCCAAGGTTTAGCATGCATCCGAACTTGGAGCCCCTTAAAGTTTGGATACCTGTACAACTCCCATTCCCCAATAAAATCACTATAAATTGGCCGAAGTTCCCGGCGGTGCCGAACAGGGTTTCTTTAGTTTCATCTATTCTCACTACTACACTATGGTCTCGACGCATTTCAAGCGCCTTCGTACAGCAAAGCGACTTCTTCGACAATCAACGTAGCAGCAGATACCATGATGGCTGGTGATGGGACATACGTATGTATAGCTATTCTTTCTCGATATTATTATGCGTCTGCCCTGTACCTATTCCTTCCCATGTATATTAGCAAAGATGTCAAGGATTCGACACTCTGCTCGTCTACCACCGCTTAACGCGTCTCAAAGGCAAATACAGGAAGTTTATTGGTTAGAACTACAGTACTTCGTTTAATCAAAAATAACTTATACAGGGGAAGGGATAAGGTACCCTCGCCGAATCTGCCGTCCTCGTAGCGCGAGATCAGCATCATCGGGATGCCCTGTGGGGGCGGGAGCGGGGGCGGGGAAGAGGGGGCAAAAAGCTATCCTCGCCCTCTGATTGGTCAGGGAGTTTGCGGGAGTTCTAAAATCTCGCTGCCGTACTATCCCCCTATTAATGGTTATTTAGAGGGCGGGTGAAACCAACTGTCGGGGGAGTCTAGCAAATAGAAAATACTGCTTCCATGGCCTGTCAGAAGGCAGGCAGGGCACCTTATTTTTTCGTTGTATGTCTGTTTGGGTGATATAATTGCAAAGCCCGACAAGTACAACTGTCGCAGAAGGCACACTACGTTTCATAGTAGGCATTATACTGGAAGTAAGATTCCACCGGTTGCTGATCGATTCTACCCTTATAGTATCAAAGATCTAGTTTCTAAGATAATAAATAAGATATCTCCCGCGAAAATAACCTATAAAAATCAACCTTAATGAAATGGGGGTTATACTAGGCTTATAGAGATAGAGCCAGATCTAAACCTCCTCGGAAATTAGTACTCATACTTAGTAATTTAATAATTCCTGTAAGAGACTCAATAAAACACATCTTTACGAAGGCTGGCGAGTGCTAGATTAAAAGAGCCTACGATAATTAGAAGGATATTTTTAGTAGACCTAGCGAGGACAATAATACAGTCGCTTTACAATACTTTATTAGTGTTAGAACGTTGATTTCCCATATCACGTGCTGTATTATGTAAACACACTAGTATCGCTATGGGCCAATGGGAGGCCGCGCCCAACCGGGCCGCACCGCGCTACTAGCCGAAACGGGACTAGTCTTTGTAGTAGACAAGTATATTTAGACAACTACTCTCAGAACTAGTTAGGAATCAACAACCATTCCACCAATTACCATTAGGCATACCAAGTGACATTCCACTAGGTCTACTTAGTAATTAGGAATGAACCGACAATTAGCTTGTACCAATGGCAATCTACGCGATATACTCTTACGACTTGTGTGTACCGCACGGACTGAGGTAAAGTCGAGGTCGAGACGTCAGTGTTCCCCTACCTCTCTGAACAGCTCGTCTTGAGAGTGTATTTCAAGACAAAGGATATATGTGCTCCTGCTATCTCTGACCGTTTCTTCGTTTACCCGTTGGCGACCGTGTGATTTTCCGAATGAAATGTTCGAATTAATTTTTGATTTTTTCGCCAACCCCAGGTATCGAAGGAAATGGTCGGGAAAACATTACGTGGCCGCCAACGAGTAGCCCCTAGTTTTAAAATCTGACGTGTAACATATTTGATTAAGACTACTTAGGCTTACTTAATACTATTCCTGATGGAATCGGAGGTAACGCATTCAACAATACAAACCTTGAGAGAGGAGAACGACCTAAGCTATAAGGAAGATGTATAGACTCTAACACAGAGACACTACACAGACTCCTTAAGGGAATCTTTAAGAACGCCGCCTGGACTAAATCTTCCTTTGGCAGAGTAGCAACGGCGTATAAATACTAAAAATATAGTTAGTCGTATAGGTCTAGTACTCCGAGAGATGATAAATCCAACGACACCGAAATTCTTAATATTATTTATCTAAGTGATTTGTTTTTGGGCTTTTGTTGATTCAAAATTCAGAGTATAGTCCGGACTATCGATTATCATAAGCCTTGCTTCTAAGTACCCGCTAATCTATGCTTTAATAACTCGACGGACCTTACAGCTTCTTAAAGGCACTCTGGTTAGGAAATATACTATTAACTTTACAAAGCACTTTACTATACACTTTTAGACACATATTATAAGACCAAAGTTAGATTAACAAGTCGAGTTGTATTTTTGACGCTACTAGACCGAGAACAAAGGCATCTTATGCTCTTTCCCTAAAGCCTACTTAAACAGCAGACTTGCTAAGCTCTTCCCACTTTTTATCTGATGTAAGGAGGGCCTGACCAGCCTCAGTGGCGTATAGGTAGGCGTCAGTACCGACCAAGAGCTTGGCGGGGGGGTCTTTGGTATCAATGAGCTTGAGAATAATGTCCGCAACCTTGACTGGCTTAGAAGGTCCGGCTTCAGATTGTGACCTGAGAAACTCTGCGAAGGCACCAACCGTCTGCTGGTATGGTTCGCTGACCGGAGGGATCTTCATTGAAGAACCAGCCCAGTCCGTGGCCATTCCGCCTGGCTCGAGGACAGTGACCTTTACGCCGAAGGGAGCCACTTCCTTACCGAGGATGCCTGAAAAGCCACCAACAGCGTACTTGGCGCTCTGGTAAGCAGCGAGCCCGGGAGAGCCCAGCCTTCCACCAACGGAGGAGATCTGGAAGATGTGGCCAGAACCTTGTTGACGGAGGATGGGGATGACTGCCTTGGAAACGTACACCGTCCCGTAGAAGTTGGCATCAACCTGGGCGCGGAAATCGTCAATGTTGACGTCCTCAATGGATGATGTGTCTGCATATCCAGCATTGTTGACAACGATATCGATTCGACCAAACTTTTCATGACCAGCCTTCACAGCTTTCAGCACGTCGTCGTTGTTGGCTACATCGAGGGCGACAGGAAACACTTTGGCACCATACTTTTGGACAAGGTGTTGGAGCTGTTCCGGCTTACGGGCAGTGGCGATGACTGAAGCGCCAGACTTTAGAGCAGTTTCGACAATGGCGAGACCAAGACCTCGAGAGGATCCAGTAACGAACCAGACTTTAGACATGGTGAAGATGAGCTAGAGATGAATGTCTTTTCGGAGAACTTGAGCAATGTAATAAAGCCCTTTAGATGATGATGTTTGATGTTTGTTAGTGGTGTTGATGTGACTGAAGAAGTGGAATTGGTTTGTATGATGACTTTAAAAATGGAATGGGTTCAAGGGTTTATATACCATTGAAAGCCTCCACTTTCATACGTGTGGCAAACTATAAAGTAGCAATGGACGGAGTTACCATACTGCGTACAGAACAAATGCACTGACAACGAAGACCAAGATGGTTCGGAGATATAAGCCCACCGGCGGTTAGATGTAATTAGCACCACAGATGGGACAGGACAACTATGATACCTTCCGTACACGACGGTGAACTAAGAGCCTCGTTGTAGCGGGCGCTGCAAAAAGCTAGCGGAGAGGGCGGCCGCATCTATCGTGGCTAGAAAACTATGCAATGCACGAATGCACGCCATACCGTAGTCACTAGGTGGCTATGCGTCATCCAGTGGACTTATGATAACATTTATACTAAAAATACACCTAAAATTTATAGGCGTAATATATATTTTCGAGATGAAAACATAAATATTATAAAAAAACGTTCCTTATATATTTTCTTTTAAAATTAATTAATTAATTATTAATATAAGTATATAGTTATCTAAGAAAACTAGAACATTTATTATTATTATAGAGCTATAGGGTAAAGAATTATAGCATTTTCTCTATATATTCCATGCAAAAGTAGGTAGTAAAATCTAATTTCGCTATAAATTCGTATACAAATTAGTAACTAGACACTTCGCCTTCCTACTTAAAACGCTTTCCCCGACTTTAAGCGACAGCAAAATGTCGGACACTAAGCGAGTCGGCCGATGATTAGAGCATTAGAGCGGCCGCTTAAGGTTATGCCATTTGCCGGTTCTATTACACTGCGGCCGCGCGTGCGCCAGGCGCATTCTTTCCGGGAGAATGCCGGTTCCGTATCCGAAGAAGGGAGTGAGTCGTGGCTGCCCGAGCGTTCAATAATAAAGAAAACAAAGGTAGAGACAAGCTAACTCCAATCAACACCATACAGCTCTACGTAATCACTTGAAAGTCGAACATCTATTACTTTAACAGAGCGCACGATTGCAACCGCAATAAGATCAAAACTCGGAGATACACTATCTGGACTTAGTATTACTCAATGGCTTCTTTCACTAGTAAGTCGTTCTTATTGTCTTTAGGAGTTTATTCCATTAATAGTAATGGTAGAGTATGGCACGCCAGCCCAAGATTACCTTGCGTTGATACAGTCTTCGCCTCTACCACAGCCTGAGAGCAATGATCCCGTCATTAATCGCAAGGTTCTTGACGAAGCGACACCTATTATCAATTCCTGGTATACTGGGCCCAAGGATGCGACCGTTCACGAATCTTCCGTGGAGATAACCTCCAAGATCTCTATCCCCGTACGAATATTCAAGCCAACAACTAGGAGCACAACAATACCATCGTTGTTGTTCTTCTTTCACGCGGGTGGCTGGACGGTTGGCAATCCGGATGTTGGCCATAACGACTGTCTCAACTTTGCTTCCCACAATGTCATCGTCATAAGCGTCAATTATCGGAAAGCGCCAGAGAACCCGTTTCCTATTCCACTGACCGATTGCTACGAGGTTGTTGACGCTGTTCTCAGCTCTAGCGCATTAAAACACGAGTTACCCGACTACGATCCTCAACGCGCCTTTCTGGCTGGTGTTAGTGCTGGAGCACACCTGGCCATCAATGTCGCCCTGCGGGATATCGAGGCTGGATATAAGGGCCGGATCAAGGGATTGTGGATGCATGCCCCCGTCACATGTCACCCGAGTGTGTGGCCCGCTGGGTTGGTCAGCAGTCCTTCAAGCATGGAAGAGTACGCGACAGGACCATCACTGAATGGAGAGGATATGGCACGGTATTGGGGCCACCTGAGCGTTCCGACCACAGCACGTACGCATAGATATGTTTCACCGCTATTGACAGACCCCACCACTTTAGCGTTAATGCCAGCTATGTATACACAAGTCTGTGGTATGGATCCTTTAAGGGATGAGGGTATTTTGTTCTCGGAGCTAGTGAAGAAATCGGGAGGAAGGACGAAGATGGATATCTATGAGGGTGTGCCGCATTGCGCTCCACTAATTCTTGCTAGCTTAGAGTCGTCAAAGCAAGCAAGGAAGGAAGGTAATGAAGGTGCACGTTGGATGGGAATGTATTCCTGAGTTCATATTGGATTCCCCGATACCTACATACCATTTGCTTTATCAAACTTGTCTTAAGGCTATTCTCTCCACCCCTTAACTGGAAGTCGCCGCAGATCTTCCTGCAACACTTACGGACAATGCTAGTGAGTGATGCCTTTTTAGTAGAACAATTAATGGTGCCCCAGCCATGCTGCTACACCACGGCGAGACTCGACTTGAGCTTCGGATTTACACCAATTATAGACGGCCACATCAAAGAATGAAAAAATTTGGAGCCGTCAAATCGGCACCTTCCATCATCCCTGGTGGCTTTAGTGTCGAGATGGAGTAGACGGCATACCGATGATCTTCGAGCTTATCGGAGCAATCGCAGCATTAGACTTCCTACGCGAGCAAAACTTTACCATATTGGATAAGTGGAAGACGGGAGACATCATCGAGTCAATTAAACTACACTCAGATATGGCGAGCCTCGGTTCTAGCTCAAGCTGCACACTTAGGTATCTTCGCGGATACGTTCAGCATCCCGCTGAATATTATGCAACAGATTTGGCACAACGAGACCCTGAAGGTTGATTTGATCGCGTCGCCATGAACGGGATTTACTGTGGTTAGGGACGTGTTTCTTATTTGGGAGAGTAGTGAGCTAGGTCCGCGCTTGGAGACTCTGTGAGTACATACAGCTCAGAAGATCAGGCGCGATGTCTGCATAAAAAAACATCACTAATCCATGATACTCTAAGTCTCTCCTAGCGAGAACCTCGACCATTGTTAACAGCTGCCTGACCCCTACTAGTTGGAACATTTACGAGGTATTGTCAATGCACCGTGTGGCTGAGACACGACAAAGTTAGAACTCGGAAATTATAATACATTTGCGAAAAGGCTATAGTAGGTTTAAAATGACTTTAGTATAGATATATAAGGTAGGTTTTAAGTAGATATAAGTATAAGAAGAGTTAAAATAAAAGATAAAGAAAAGTTAGACTTTTAAATATTATAAGATTATCTTTTATTATACTAATTATAATACTTTATACTCTTAAATAAAGAAAAACAACTACTAAGATTTTACGAAGGTTTATACTAAGAAAGGTTATTTCCTAGTAATAATACCCCTTAGGAAACAATCTTCTTTTAGTTATACCTCCTAAGTAAGAAGCATAAGGATAGCACAGATAAAACGGTCAACGATTTTGGGGTTAGTAACACTGTAATTCCCAAGCTGACTTCTTTGAATGTGCGGACTGTGATTGGTCATTTGGAAGTTAGAACTCTTAGATATCTCAACTTGTTATCGCGTGTTTTTAGGTCAATAACTAAGATCGATCATTTAGCAGCCAACAAGGTCCAACCAACAGCTTATGACCTTGTTCCACGAGCTATTTAACTCAACTTTTCGAACTGTGGTCAGATCTCAGTCCAGGTGGGACCACTAAATTTCAGCCTGTCCTACGTCATGGGGCTTCTTGCGATTGGTAATCAGAAAGAAAACTAATCTTTCGCGGACGGGTTGTACCGATGCTTTCATAATCAAAATTTTGGCTTGCACTAGAGCTTTCGGCTAGCTAAAAGCTCAGCTCGAAGTTACTTTATCATGACGTCCATCTCTATCAGTAGTGCGGCTTGCTGCAGCCCTTCTTTCAAACACTATCGTGATAGTAAGATTACCATACAACCTTAAAGAAACGACCGAGTGCATTAAAACAAACACACAACTTCCCCTCCATGGTATATGATGTACAAAACACCAACTCCACTTCGAGGTCTCAATTCCCGTTCCTGCCATAACTGTCATCGGAGGAAGGTCAAATGCGACAGGCTCGAGGGGGGGTGCTCCAATTGTCTCAAATCACCAATAGAATGTATATATCCCATCCCTGGCCGGGTTTATCGAAGGCCAAATACCGCAAGGGGCCCCAGCGAAAGGGAAATAGAGCTCTTGAAGAGGGTGAGGAGACTTGAGGGAGTAGTTGGAAAACTAACCAGCCATGTCGAGCTGGAACCAGCCAAGGCGAGTCTCTCAAGTTCGAAGGAAACGGAAAATGGAGACAGCGAGAAGGGGTCCGCGAACGAGAGCGATGGGAATACTGTGGAGGGGATTGGCAATGATGAGAGCTCTGCCTCTGATAAGATGTGGTGGGATCGGCTAGTAGGCATCGAGGAAGATCCATCGAAAAGAACTACAATAGAACAAGAGTTTGGGAGATTGGTCATTGACGAAGGAAAAAGTCGTTATGTCAGCAATACGTTCTTGGCAAGGTTCAATGGCGAAGTGCGTTCAGGCCTATCTCCTCTGCACCTCCTCTTAGGTACTTACTAGCGAGCTAACAGGTCGACAATATCCGAGAGATGTTTGAACCTCCCTCGGAGGACGAAGAGGATGATACACTAGATGTCGCTGGCCAACTTCGTAACTTCACAGATGCAGACGACCTTAGCTTCATGATGGGCTTCAGTTCATCAGAGGTCGATCTTCGCCACTTCCATCCCTTACCATCAGTAATCCCACTCTATTGGGAGATTTTTAAAGAAAATGTTGACCCACTTGTGAAACTTATCCATGTTCCAACCATGGCTAAGACTGTGAAGCAAGTTCAGGAGAACCCGGCAAATTTGAGTCGAAGCACTGGTACGTTCTGATGCAGCAGATTTTTATACAGCCAGTACAAGACAGCTCATCTTAGTTGTCAATTATTGGGCGCTAAAACTTCAGACTACTTTCTGACTGACGAGCTTATAGAGGCTTTATTCTTTGCTATGTACCTTGTGACCATCACGTCGATGAGTGGAGATGAAGTAACCCACCTTTATTATTGCGGGGACAATACTTGACTGACCAGCCTAGGTCGAATCAAAATTTGGGGCTGGTAGGACAGCATTGCTTTATCGATACAGGTTTGCCACTAAGCAAGCTCTCGCTAGGGCTAGCTTCCTACATACTTCTGATATCGTTACCCTTCAAGCCTTTGTTCTGTTCCTGGTTTCCATACACAGGTTCAATAATCCACGCTTCGTGTGGACTTTGATGGGCCTCGCAATTCGAATTGCCCAGTCCATTGGCCTCCATCGTGATGGGACGAATTTTGGTCTCTCGCCCTATGATATTGAGATACGACGTCGGTGCTGGTGGCAGATCTACGTGTTAGACTGTAAGCAAGCCCAAAACTTTTGCAATAGAAACTAAAAGCAAGTAGTACGAGCAGCTGAAGACCACGGGTTGGATCCCTCGATCATGGAACAATCCTTTGACACTCAAGTATGTATCTTCACTCTTCCCATAGATCATTCCCATCCTAACCTGGTCCCGCTATCAATTTCCAACGATGTTTTCCCTTCTACTTTAGCCGTATTATCATATTTTCCTGTATTCTAACTTCTTTAGCTCCCTTTGAATATCAACGACACAGATCTAGATCCTCAATCTACAGAGGCACCAAAGCCACGGATTGGTGCTTCTGAAATGACATTCTGTCTGATTCGATATGAGATCTGCCACACAGCTCAGCGACTATCACATACGGTATGTAAAATTGCATTATTGTACCAACTTTTGTTGCATGCTGATAGAATCTAAGCCTATGATTAACACGTGCGACACAGCTGCTCAAGCTTCGGCCTTGTCCGACAAAGAGAAGCTAGTCAGAGCGTGCAACGAGCATATTGAGGCCAAGTACCTCGCGTATTTTCAGGACGCTAATCCTCTCTATTGGGTTGCTACTATAGTCGCACGCCTGGTTATGTGCAAACTGTTATTGGCTATCCATCTTGATTCACCTAGGTTGGCAGATAGTTTGCCGAAATCAACTAAAGACCGCATGTTCACTGCAGCAACGCAAATAATGGAGTACTCGCACCTGCTCCAGACCAAAGTGTCCATAACGAAAAAATGGGGATGGGTGAGTGATTTTAAATAAAGAAATCTATTGTCAGCTACTAATAGCACTCTAGCTTTTCGATACTCATGTCCCGTGGAATGCAATTACTTACATTTTGAGAGAAATATGTGTTAGGCCAAATAACGAAATGGTAGAACGCGGCTGGAGAGCCGTTGATAGCGTCTTCGGCGACTGGGACGCTGTCATTAAGCGCAGCACGAATGGAATTTTGTGGGCTCCAATGAGAAAGCTTATGGAAAAGGCCAGAAGGAAGAGAGAGACCGACATGGAGACTCTGACCGTCGCTCTAGATGAATCTTCCGATACTCTTGGTGTGTCTGCTGCTAGCAACCTGCCAATTCCGTCAGGCGTTACTGCCGAAGGCTTCACCGAAGAAATATTTTGGAACCCGGATCCTACCCACGAACTGCAGCAAAGATTCCCCATAACAGGTCAGCATAACAGGCTTCCGCAAGATGAAACGGGCATGGATATGAGTATGGGAGGGATAATGACACAGCTTGAACAAGAACAAATGCAATCACAATTCCAATCAGAGAACCAGCAAATTTGGCAAGCACAAAGCGCTCCATTGATTCCGAACGGATCTGCGCTACCAGATTTGGACATAAACTCCATGGATGATGATGTCTCTTGGGAACGATGGGATGATCTGGTCAAGGACTTCCACATGGAAATTGATACTAATGGGCGAGAGGGGAGAGGGCCGGCTTGGGGTGGGATGGGAGATTGGTAGCTATAAGGGCAAGAACTAGTTTTCTGTCGGTTATTTTGGATTACGACGGCGCTTGAGTCATGGTAAATATGAAGGGATGGAGTGGGGATCAGGTTTGGTTTAAGGAGTTCATGTATTCAAGATATCCCGGGGCGTAAACCACTCAACTCTACTGCCGAACGGTACAACCTCGCGGACTCAAGAAAGTGGCAGTTTTATTCTTTGACAGTCCTTCAGTCCATCGGTATAAAAGTACCATTTTAATATTTCATAATTTTCTCACAGCCCTTTTTAAGGTGTGACATGGGCTGTTGCAACTTCAAATCGTACCGAATTGAGTGATACTCGTACGAGGACCGTTTGTTAATGACACAACGCTACAATTCCATTTCCTAACGAAGAATAAATTGCTTTCTAATTAAGCCTCCTATATTACCTTCCATACCACAAAAGGACCACCCCAGCTCTGTCGTACATTCGCTGACCAGCAAGGGGAAGTAAAGCCCCAAAGGCTGAACGTAGGACATAATTAGCGGCGATAGCGGAAGCCGCATAGAGGGTGAAGGCATCAACCATGTATGTTTGGACGGGCATCTACAATAGTGAAAGTTAGAACTATTCTTAGAGCGAAGGGATCTAGGGAAATTCACAAATTTGGAAATGCTGCCGATCCCGACAAAGGTAGTTCCGATAATAGGAACAATCCAGTGTGTGTGGGAATGCACACTCCATCCATACCAAAAAAAAGACAAATGGGAATGCAGGGTGCGCCATACATCATTGGCGGGAGTCTATACTCAGGCTTCATCCCCCCTTGGATAGACATCTTCTTCATCATTCTATCGCTCATGACCCCGAAGACGAGCAAGTCGATAAGACTCCCGATTCCAATGCCGAGATATGTTAGGCCGACAGTGCCACTTGAGAAGCTGTAATTACCTTCAAAAACAACGGCGAAGGTTGTGAAGAGCAAGTAGAGATAGCCATAGACAATCGCCATGAAGGTTGAAAGCAAAAGGATGATGGGGGAAAGATGAGCATCTTTGTAGGTCGAATAACAGGAAGTTTGAACAACTTATTGGGAGTGAAACCAGAGTCAAACTTTGACCTCAGTGCAGGATTTTGGGTTTCCTTGCGAAGGTGTTTAGCTTTGCTCTCGAGAATGACAATAGCGTTGGTTTTGCGCATGAATATGAAAGTGGTGATAGTCACGGCACCATCCTAGAGGAATGATAACCGCGGCATTTCTTTGCAAATAGACGAGTTTGATATCTTACAACTATGGTCAAAACTCAGAAGATCCACCGCCAACCTTTACTCTGAAACAGGAAACCAGCTCCTTGCCATTGTTCGCTTCTCCAATTCCAGCACTTTGGCTCTCTGTAGTTCTTTAAGCGCAGAGGCACTGTACAAACGCTTGTTTTTGCCACTATTATGCACACCTAATAGAGGAGCCGAAATATGAGGACAAATACTGGTCGTGCCCATGTGTTGAACGCGAAGGCGAGCGAGATAAGGATGACAATACCAGATAGAGCGACTTTATCAAAGTCAGTTGCTTGCTTACACTCCCGCCAGTTAACTAAATAGCTATCTTACTTACAAATGTATTTCGGCTCCTCGCTTGAGGCCATTGTTGGAACAGCACTGTCGTTCAGATCTCGAGCATTCATGCCAAAGATGCTCGAGAAAAGGGATAGAGGAAAGCTAGGATAGATTCAGCTTCTCCGTGTTATATCATCTGTCAGAAAAAATGTGGTATGATAGCCTACAAAGAATATTGTGACAACTGTAAATACTATGATAAATCTGCCTTGGAGAACAGCCGCATGTGGAGTGGTGGAGATGAGTCTAAATGCTCGCGGATGTGTCTTTCGTCGGCGCTTCATGACTAGTTTGGAACATTTTGGCTACATACCATAGATATTCCGCTAGTGATGAATGTGGCTTCCACGTTCTTGTTTTAGTCTTGGTGATCATCGCCCATTGGCCTAATTAATCCGCCAGTTCCTTGCAGCTTCCGAAAATTCCCCCGCTGATATTTGCTGGACTTGGTTTCTTGTGCTTTTAACTTGGTGGTCTCTTGCACAACACTTGACATTCTTAGTAAACGCTGCTCGATTTCCCAGTTTAGATACAGCATCTATAGACGCTTTGTAAGCGGATCTTTTGTGCGCCGCAAAGTCTTTCGCTGTTATGCAACTATCAGCAGCTTTAGCCCTCAATCTACTTTCATGTAGTAACACAAGAAGTAGGGGGTGCAACGCAAAATGCTTTCTCAGCCTCCAAGTATTGATCTTCCGAATACATTGATAATGATATGTTTCAGCTTCATCTATTTTAAATTCACAAAGGCATCCGGGGATTTTATCTCCAAAAATGAGCATGTTTTACTAGATTTCGAAATTTAGCAAGGACTTTGTTAAAGTAAGACCGCAACTACTTTTAATATATCCTAGACCACTTTGTGCATTTACTCTTTTGTGAGGGTATGTGAAACTCTGAGCAATAGGTTCATAGACAACATTCTTGGTTAAAGCGGCTAGATAGACAATTCATTAGATATGCGGGTGCAAGATCGAGTTAACAATTCAGTTTACTTCCCATCTCCAGTCATCTCGGCCATTGTTTGTTGCAGAAAAGTCATACGTTATTTGGTCAGCAACCGAGCTCATGGTATCAGACGAAATACCGAGAACCGCGAGGAGATTTCCGTCTAATGCAATATCATTCTCGTCAAAAGCGTTCATCTGTAGTGGTGGAATCCAGGAATGTTGGTCTGCAGAGAGACGTAGCTCGTCGGAGGCAATAGCATTATACGCATTCTCAATTGGGTGATTTACTGCTTCCGGTGGAACTGATTTGTTGAGGGAGTCTGTAATCGGCAATGGTGGCACGCTGATTTTGGCCCGATCTTGCTCTAGTTGACGATACTCATCAAATAACATCCTTAACCGCTGTAATTCTTCCTTTCGAACTTGTGCTAATCTGTTGCCTTTTGCATACATTTCATCTAGTATCGAATGCGTCTGTACTTCAAAGTCTTGGTTTTGCACTGTGCCTAAGAATAATATGTTTGTGATCAATAGAGCAATGGCTGCGCCGTATGTGAATTCAAGATCGAATGGGAGAAAGTGTCCTAGAGGTAGACAATTAGCTTCAAGTTCATAAAATTCTGTCCGTTTTGGAACTATGCGAGAAGGGGGAGAGTCGCCTTACCAAGCAGACCGCCATCCATAAGAGCTGATAAGATTCGCAAAGACTTATTTGCTGAATCAATACAAGTAGAGATAAGTGTTTTCATAAGTGATGATATTCTTCGTGGCGTCTCTAATGGCCGTTCGATGCATTTAAGACGTTCCTTTAAGACAGCTAAGAGCAATGGTCGCGTTGCTAAAATGACATACTAGTTTGGTAAGCATATAATGAAGAATATTTGGAATAATTTTAGTGTCCAAATAGCTTACCTGGTGATAAGACAATGTTATTTCAAGAGTGCCCTTAGAAAGAGTGTTTACTGAATTTTTGAATCTGGAATTAATCGTATCTTCGGAGTTCTTTCGCGAGACCAGCCATTGTTTGAAGTGCGAGCTTTGTCTGATCCAAGAAAGACTGGCCTAAGTCCCTATTGGTACTGTAGAGGTCTGACAAAGTTAGGAACTAGAGAAAAACAACATGGGATTCTTTCTCGTACCTTTTAAAGTCGAGGACTTTAAGCGAGCAACCTTGACATGGAGGCGTAGTGTCACGTCCCTCTGAGAAGCATCTTTGGGCGAGTGGAGAGGTGTTGTGACATCGCAGTCTTGCACAGAGCTTGGGAGTCCTAATGATGATGAGAGTTGCCGTTCTATAATATAAATTGACCACCAAAGATTTGTGCAACGTTCCACAACCTCTGAGCCGAGGTCTTTGACAGGTAGTTGTGTGTGTAGACCTTCCATTTGCGCCACGTTGACAGCCTGACAAATCTATACTTGATGAGATTAACAAAATTGGAAACTCTATTTCAATAGTAGAAGATCGCCTTACATATAGATAGGCAGATTCCCTCCGGTCAATAGAGTAAAGATAAACTGAGGCCAATGACAGAATTTCTATCGCTACTATCGGATCTTGCTCCCAAAATACTCCGTACTCGGGCATTAAAGACATAGCTCTGGTAAAAAAAAGCTGCACCGGCGGGTTGGCTTGATTTGTTGGTTTGGGAGAGAAAAGCTTTTCCAAAAGCAATAATCAGCAGAAACTGAATGAACCACAATCTAGACTCTACTACCTTCCTCTCAGCGTCATGATAGAACTCTTGAACATGAGCTAGGAATGAATGTTCATCGAAAAGTCGAAAACTTTGGCAGAGGTGAAACTTCACGGTATTGAAGAGGTATATGGTGTAGTCTAGAGGGGGAATGCCACTTGTGTCAACTTGGATATTACTTGGTACCGAACTCCATTCGAGGGTATAAACTTCTCCATCCGCAGTGTAAGATATATCACGTTCTTGAGAAGGATGCAATTTCTCGGTCAACATAAATTTGAGTATTAGTGTAAAGGCCCAGGTGGAACAAGGTGGGAGATAGACTAGAGAAGAAGGATTAGCGGTTACAAAAACCTAAGCATACGTAAGTCAACGTACTCCATCTTCTCTTGGTGTGGTGTGTATTGCGCATAGTCGTTGAGGGCAAGGTGAAAGGACTTGGCCAATGATGGGTTTCCGAAGTGTCTTCATATTGGTCGTTTAGAGGAGCAGAAGGTGCTGAAGAAGAACATGCTGCTGGCTCTTCTCCCGCAGCGCCTGACGAATCAGACCTTACTGCGTGGGTGTTCGTCCCTTGCTGCCTCTTCTCACTGCCCAGGGCTCTACCCTGTGAGCGTTTCGAGATTGCTGTATTGGACCGTGCACGTTGCTCTAAGGCTCGAAGGTATCTACAGATGGACACATATTTTAGCATAGAAGACCTATCTCTGCGAGATGGATTGAGGTTACTCACTTTTCGGACACAGTCACGCGTCGACCATCACCAGGCAACATACATTCTATACCTCGGCGAAGACAGTTTGTACAAGGCTGTGTCCCTGAGCATTTCACCTTGCTTTGACGGCACGAAATGCAGCTATGAATGCAGCCGTGTTAGAAGCGGGTCGAGAAGCAGCCTTGGATGGTAGGGCTGGCAATTGAAGTTGAATTTTTTGAATTTTTTGAATAAAACTTAAATCGAATGAATCAAATCTTCGTATATATAATTCAAGGAATTCTGGCCTCTGATTCGTCTGATTCGAAGCTTTTAAAAGTTAATTCGAAGGATTCATTGAATCAGCTTTGAATTCTTGACCTAAATATCTAATCTAATAGTACTTCCCTAATTTAATAGTATTCCCTAATATTATTTGATTTATAAATCTCTATAAAAACAACCCTTATACCTTATATATATAATTAAGTTATCAGAGTAACTATTAGAGTTGATGTTAGAGTTATAGGGGTAGAGGAAGTAAGGATCGAAGGAATTATAGTTATTGAAGGTCTAAGAGGGTTAGATATAATAGTATCTATATTTTAATTTTATTAGGAAATTATATATAAATCAAGGATTAACTTACCCTCTATCAACTACCCTACTATATTATTAGGGCGCTATAAAATACTATTCTTTAGGGCTTGAATATCAAGCTCTATTACCGCCTTAATCAAAGTTATATCAATAGTATCTTCTATTTTATATATACTCTATAAAAGTATTAAGACTTATATAGTTTCTGACTTCAATGAATAACATCTAATACTATACTTATCTCTGGAACCACTGAATAGTTGTTCAACATTAACTTCTGAAGTAGAGTAGGGTAGTAGGTCTCTAGCTACTACGGTAAGACGAGGCCATTGGAAGGTATATTCTTTTTACTAAGTGTGTATAAAATCAGGAGAATTATTATTACCCTAATCTATAGGTACTAACTAAAACCAACGGTTAAGCTCTGATTGGAGAGGTACTGTACTCACTGTTACGTTCTACTTGTATTGTTTCTATAAGGCCTTCTAATATACTACCGATAAACTAGTAGGATGAGTCTCTAGTAGAGCTATAGATAATGGTAGAGCTATTATAAGAGTACCAGTAATACTAGTTTAAGGTTATTCTCTTTTGAAATATCTTTGAATAACTAAGAGAATAGAATTAGCCTTGTCTAGTATTATATCCTTGATCAATAATATATAGTAGTGAGGATCAAGAATATAAGTAGTATATAGTATTATATACTTTTCTAACTTCCTGATATACTTTATATACTTTATTTTACTCTACTTAAAGGTAATATAAATTGATTAGTTAAGCTATAAATAGATACCAAAGCTAGTTATAACCTTCTCCATCAAGTTATCTAAATCCTAGTATAACTCTAAGCTTTATATAATTGATGGTATTACTTCTGAAATATAAAGAGTGATCTCTTTGAAAGGTACTAGTATATATATAAGTTGGGTTAGAGATATGATCTCTTTAGTAGTAAGTAAGAGATACTTAACTTAAGAGTAAGAGTTATAAAAGTTAGTATATTTAGCTTTAAGTTCAAGGTACTAAATAATTATAGTATAAGTAGAATTCTAATATATATCAATATTATAAATTAGCTTCTGATTCGATACTCATGGTAGTTTCACCTAGTCTTCCTCTCTCTATAAACTCTATAAAATCTAGAGGTTAAGAAATCTAACTTTAGTAATAGTACTATAACTATTATCCTTAGGGATAATATAGTTGGTACTTTTAAAGGTTTTCTTTTATAAATCTAAAGTCTTCTTTACTTCAATAGTAGAGCTAGCTTTAAGGGAGGAAAGAATATCTTTATAGATTAGATTGATTATATAAGTAAGATAGTGAATAAAGCTTAACTTTCTATAGAACTGTATTCAAGGTTATATAGGAGAAGGTTGGTTATTATACTCTTCTCTCAAGTATTAAATAAGGTAGTAGTAAAGGGTGCTGTTGTTACTAGTATTATCCCCTATGATAGTAAAGAGTTTATGTTTTAGCTTCAACTCCTCTAAGAGCTTTATAGTAATCTCTACTAGATATTCTCTAGTATATTCCCCTTTAACCTATATAAATTCGAGTACCTCCTCTCTCTCTTCAAAGTCTGGAGTATATTAATGGCCGATGATTATAAAGATTAGCTTTTGATTCGGACTAGTCTATATATTGAGGGTAAAGGAGATTAAGATGTAATTAATATTAAGATTATACTATAACTTATTACAGTGAACTAGGAAATTGTTATAGATATAGTTCTATAGAGTTACTTAATTCTTGTATATATATTGGTTTCTATATATAAGAAATATCTCCTGAAACTCCTTGGTTTCAACTATAGAAAATAGCTATCAAGTCTTTATAAACTAACGATATATAGACTCTCTAGTAGTAAGTCTTACTTGTAGTATTAGCTTACTACTCCAACCATTAAGTTTAGTATAATTACTACTGTTGATAGTATTAGAATAGTTATAGATTTATATAAAATAAGAGTTCTTCGTAATACCGTGGGTCTTTAAATACTTATCTATTCTAGAGGTAACTCCTCTATAGTTTAACTCTAGAATAATATATTTTTAGCCTAAGTAACTAGAGGCTAAATACCTCTTATAATACTACTTATACTCTTGAAGAACCTTGGGTCCAGAGTTATCCTTTACCTCTAGGTAGAAGATACTAGGACGGAGTTTATAGTATATATATTAATATATATAGCTACTCTTATCTCTCTTCCTCTTCTTAATCTTCTCTCTCCTAAGGGCCTATTTCTTAATAGTATCTATCTTCTTATCCTTTATTATTCTAGTATTTATAAATTCAGGTTCAGGGATATTAATAATAATTATATCTTTATTATTGGAATCCTAGTATTTATTACTACTAGGAGGGGGATTATTTATAGGAGGGTTTACTATAGGGTTTACCCCAGGAAAGAGTATAATTGGAGGAACTACTAGGCGTAGAGTATTCGAAGGGATAATCTTATTTTACTCGATATTATTATAGTTATATAGGACAAGGCCTTTATAGCGAGGACAAGGTATAAAGAACAATATAGAAGGAGTAGGAGTAGATATTCTATCTCTTGTATATTAAGGTAGTATTCTATATATATTAGTTATTAGAATCAAGGGATTTAGAAGGGATATTATTACTTAATGTTTTAGTCTGAAAAATACCTATACTCTTGAATCATTGAAATATACTATAATAATAATATAGTAGTATCTAAATAATTATAAATATTAATTCAATAAAGGAGAGTAAATATCTATAAAAAGTATCTAAGTTAATAAAGTTTTAGTAATATTATTGATAAGAGAAGAGAGATAGTTAAAGTAAAGAAGTATATTTTACTTTAAAATATACTAAGTATCTGATTGATCATAATACCTAATATACCTTACTTTACCCCTTTATATAATAATATTCTCAGATATAATTAGATAAGAATATATAGCTAGGTTACCTATACCTTATTCTTAAATTTAATACTATTTAAAGGTAAAAATATAAGTATATTATATTAGTTCAAAAAATATCTAGTATTAATATATAGCTTTTCTATAGAAATCTAGAAAAATTTACTTAATATTTAATTATTATTTAAAGTAGATAAAAATTAATTCTCTTGAAAGCTATTAATTTAAATATTTATAATTTAAAATAGTATAGTTATAACTCTTGAATTATAGTAGTAAGAAATTATTAAAATTTAGAAAACTATAGTTATTTAGATATAGAAAATATTATTATAAATAACGTAAACTTATTATTCTCTAAACTATATAAAAATAGAGATAAGAGTTTATATAGGTATAAGTAATAGTGTATTATTCCTATAGCTTACTCGGACTAGTATATAGTTGGTAGTATAATAATATATATTAAAAAGGAGGGGTTAAATAAGGGGTTAAAATTATTACTTATCTACTAAAACTTGAATATTACTCTAAATAACTTAGTAATAGTATTATTTAAAAGCTAGAATATAGTATATTTAGAATACTAGAGTTTAATTATATCGGTTACGAGGAAGCTTAAAACTTTATAAAGTATAGAGTTAGATAGTGGGGTAGTTTTTATGATATTATACTACTATAGGGCCTATTTTACCTTATACATGATATAGGATTAAATTATACCGATCGATTTAAAACCCTATAAATTAAACCCTGAATAAATCTATAAATAATTGATTTAGATTTATTGAATATAAATCTATAAGTTGATTTATTTAATTCAAGAGGGAAGAGGTTGATTCAAGGTTCAAAGTACTCAAATTCCAGCCCTATTGGATAGGCTTACGCATTTGACGTTCGTTTCTGAGAGCGGAGATTTGCATTCCCATCGACGTTCGGCAGTTGTATCATGGTCGTGTCGGATGGTCTTAGCTCATCTGATGTGGATGAAGGCTTCGCGGCGGGAAGCATAGTTGTTACCAAATAGTACTATAATTGGAGTTGGAGTTGGAGGTGCAACTCTTTAATCAAACCGAAAATACCGAAGGTCCCCCTCACCTTGCCTTAGGTAATCATCATCCCAGGAGATCGCAACGGTAGGGTAGGTAGGCGAGATAGGAACGATAGGCACGATAACGTAAGGAAGACCCCTTAACTTTGGGGCATTTCGGCATTTTCGGGTTCTATTAAGCGACGAGGGGCGGATACTGAACCTGCACACCCGAGTGAGATACTGTACCTCCTCGCCTTGTTGCCTCGTCTTGGTTTTTTTTACTATCTAGGTTGCTACAGTACATAATTTACCTTATGAGGTGGCGGGATTCCTTTGCGGCACATTGGATACCGGTAAGCTCAGTGCTGCAGCTGCTTTTCCGTTCCATGTCGGTATCTCAAGGTACACGTTCGTACCCACGACGCACGTAGTGTAGACCTGAGCTATAAGAAGTCCTTACTTACGGATAGGTAATCCAACATAGTTTCACATCAGCTTCCCTTTAATACCTTTATCGTCCATAATATCACCGTCATCTAAAAGTGAATTTCCAATATGAATACCTCGTCGCTAGAACAGGGCCAACAAAACTATAAACATTCTCTGATCTCTGAGCGGCCATTAAACGAGCCACGGCCACTGAAAGTCATATATATTGGCGCTGGCATTTCTGGCATATGTGCTGCCATGCAGTTTCCCGAGCACGTGTCTAGCCTCAATCTTGTCATCTATGAAAAAAATCCAGAAATCGGAGGGACGTGGTATGAAAACAGGTAAATATCCAAACACAGTCCACAGCGGTACACCGCTGACCTTTTACAACAGATATCCAGGATGTGCTTGTGGTCAGTGCCATTCATATACGTATTAAAGCTAGCAAATTCTAACAGAATAGACATTCCGGCCCATACATACCAACTCAGTTCCGCATCATCACTTCAGTGGAAAAGCTTCTACGCCACTGCTCCAGAAATTCTTGAGTATTGGAAGCAGATAGCTGCGAACTGCAACGCATATCGCTTCATCAGATTCAAGCACAAATGCCTTAATGCAAGATGGAATGATGAAACCTCAAAATGGCACGTACAAATACTGAACCTCGATACGGGTAAAAGTTTCGAAGACATCGGCGATGTATTCATATCCGGCATGGGCGTCTTGAATGAATGGAAGTGGCCCGATATCAAAGGGCTAGAAAGCTTCAAAGGCTCCTTGCTCCATAGTGCAAATTGGGACGCCAGTCTCGATCTAAAGGTACGAAGTCGACATACCCACACATGCACATATTTGTATATATCACAAGCAATGCCTATAGCTAACCTACGCACAGAACAAAACAGTGGCAGTCATCGGATCTGGCAGCAGCGGCATACAAATCGTGCCCAGCCTTCTTCCCGATGTAAAAGCGATTGACCACTATGTGCGAGGAAGGACTTGGGTTGCAACACCAATCGGTAGCGACTTGGTACGAGCACGAAATGGCGGGCAAGATGGGAATTTCGACTATACTGAGGAAGAGAGAGAATCGTGGCGAAAGAACCCAGCTGAATATCTGAAGTACCGAAAAGCACTGGAGCTGAATGTGCAAGGAAATTTCGGTGTAACTCACCGACAGACAGGAGCATATCTTCTTGCACAACAGAAGTTTGAACAAGAGACACGAAGACGCCTCGAGGCTAAGCCAGAGCTGGTTGACGTTCTTCTGCCTGACTATCCACCATACTGCAAGCGACTCACCCCGGGGCCAGGATATCTGGAAGCGTTAACAGCACCTAATGTCAACGTGATATCCACTACCATATCTCACATCGATGAGACAGGTATTACAACAGTGGATGGCAAGCATCGCCCTGTGGACGCCATTGTATGCGCAACCGGTTTCAACACATCAGTGGCCGGCCATCTTCCGATATATGGGCGTAACAATGTCAATCTTCAAGATCGCTATAGTAATCTTCCAGAGACCTACCTCAGTGTGAGCACTTATGACTTCCCCAACTTCTTCCAATCAATCGGTCCAAATGGTTTTCCCGGCCACGGAAATCTTCTCATTATTATTGAGCAAGTCCATCGTTATATTACTCAAATCCTCCAAAAGCTGTCGACAGGTAACATCAAGACAGTCACACCCAAACGGAGCGCCGTCCAAAACTTTACGAGATTTTGCGACGAATACTTCGGTAGAACTGTTTTCAGCGCAGAATGCAACACGTGGTTCAAGGCGTCTCCTCCGGGAATGTCTCTGGAGGATCGTAAAAAGGCTTCTATTACGGTATTATGGCCGGGAAGTAGCAGTCATGCGGTTCTCGCATTAAAACATGTTCGGTGGGAGGACTTTGACTTGGAGAGTATGGATGGTAATGAATTCGGTTGGTTTGGCAACGGATGGACGGTAGCTGACAAGCTCAATGACGTTGACGGTTTGAGCTGGTATCTCGACTCGACGAGGATAATAGATTCACCAAATGGTTCACTAATTCGTGCCGGCTTTGGCGAAACCGCACCCAAAATCACAAACTTCTCTACGTATTTAAAATGGCTATATGGGAGCATTTATTCTAGAGTTTAAATACATGCTATTCTCCCTATTTAACCATGCTATGCTATCAATATATTACCTTGAAAATACTTCGTATTCGGGTGCGGTCACGAAGTAGCGCATGTCCTGATGATTGAGCTGGTATAGAAAAATAAATCAGATGCTGACTGTCATCTTTCTACACTCATTTTGAGGGGGGGTTCATTATGGATGAAAGGACTTTGCTAAGAATATCGGAGTATAGCATCGTAATGCCAGGCACTGTGGCCATATACAATTGCTTTTAGCGTACCTAATTGTCATTACCTCATCATTCTTCAAATTCTTGGGTAGAAGGTAAATCAGGGAGAATGACACGAAATCGATATTATAAAGTCCACAATATTCAGCCGGCTTCCCATATCTATGTCGGCGCGCGCATGCGATGTTCGTTGCCCGCTCGCTAAAGCCCCTCTTCTCGGCAAATTCGGAATCATTATCATATCTTGATTGTAAGATACGCCCATAGATACCGAGTTATGACCACACTCTCTAAAACGCTCCTAAGTCGGCTTCGATTTCCGTGGGGTAAGGTACGGTGCATACTTAGCTTCACCAAATAAAAATTTCCCCGCAGCCATCCACGTATATTAATCCCGAGGGCATCAGCAAACCATGTCATTGTCGTCAAGCCTTATACATCAATCAAAGAACTGCAAAAACAAGGCCCAGGACGCATATTTCCATTCAAAATGAACGTACCTAAAGTCAAGCCAGAGTTGTATTTCCTGAAGCCGACCCCGTATGTCCCAAACTCCCGCTTGCCGATCATTGTTTATCGCAATGTCCTCTCGGATACAACGCCTGATAATATTCTTGCAACTATTGAACCAAACAAATGGCTAAAAGGTGGACAATGGAAAACATACTCCACGCCACACTTTCATAGCCGCTGTCATGAATGCTACGGAATCATCAGAGGAGAGACAACATACATGTTGGGCAAAGCGCCAAACGACACAGGAGAGTTTGGCATGACTCTCAGTGTTAAGGCCGGAGATGTCTTTATATTACCAGTAAGTTGCTCTGTCTGTGCATATTCTCTGTAGCATGATGGTACTCCAAAAATAATCCCTCTAAGGTCGAACTAACAATCATGGGGGAACAGGCTGGCGTGAGCCATGCTTCGATTGACTCAAGAGGGGACTATGAATACATAGGCTTATATCCAGAGGTGGGTTTACCAAGGATAAGAAGATACTTGGTCATCTTACATCCACCACTCAGTAATTCATGCATCAAAACGTTAACATGATATCATCAGAGGACTGAAGATTACGATGAAGCATTTGACATGCAATGGTGTAACTCCTCGCCACAAGAGACAGCAGCGCTGGCTCTTGTCAGTGCTCGCACCCCAATTCCTGACCATGATCCACTTTACGGCTTGGGAGGACCACTGAACAGGATTTGGATAGAGGCAGATTCGAAATCTCGTAACGCTGGTTGGATGGGTGTCCTTACAACGAAATTCAAAGGCCTTTTCTCATTTATGTTGGGATAAGGAACACTAATAATGCACATACAAAACATATGTTTCCCCATTTCGTTCAAACATGTGTCTTAATGAATACGCTGTGATATAAATTCACTTAATAGCATACAATGCAATAAAAAGTATGAAAGTTTTTTTTAAGCTACTGGAATGTATTCAGATGAGATACTGCATGAATTTAATAGATATTCTCTTCACTAGAACCAGATGTACTTTTACTGAACTCTCATTATGAATTCTCACGTTATATGTGTATAAAGGTTTTGGGCTTGTTTTAAGACAATTTCAGATCTATTGCTTGACTGTGGTATTTCATGAACGTTATTCTTGGGTAATTGGAAATGGTAGCCAAGGGCCTGTCAAAGCTTCTATTGCAGAACGAGTATGTACGCAGACTAGATAAGAAACCTGATCTTAATATTACCAAGGAAGACGATATCGGGATGTGATTCCGCTCGGTCAATGCCGTGGAGAACTTTAATGCCGGCAAGATAACATATCTGGTGACCAAATAAGCTAGACATACTGGGAGAACAAGTGCGACGGCTGGTGTGTGCTCATCGCTAAAGAGGAGGCCGGTATGCTTTAAAACGGGGGAACATGTATATATAGCGGCCGTCTTAAAGGCGAAGTTGTTTAATTTTCCACTCTTCTATCAATCAATTGAACCATTCTAGCGTAGTGAATTGCTGCAGACTTGTAAATAGGGTCCCATTTATACATATCATTGCTACCATGACTGGCATCGAGACACAACCGAAAACCCCATCTAATTTGGAGAAGGGTCCAGCTAGTATGGGTCTCGATGACAATATCTCGACCGATATTAGCTCGGGCGAAATCCTTGACACTGGTGATGAGCTCCACCGACGCCTAGGCATGCGTCAGATTCAGCTTCTCTCTATCGGCGGTACGATTGGGACAGCTTCGTTCGTGAGCATTGGCTATGCTCTTATGCGTGGTGACCCAGCCGGCTTATTCTTGGCATTCTTGCTCTACTCTTGTATTATTTCCTTGGTCAATAACAGCATGGCTGAGATGGCTATCTTTATGCCAGTCAGTGCTTCCTTCGTCAGGCATGGTAGTAAGTGGGTTGACGATGCCTGGGGATTCATGGCTGGCTGGAATTTCTTTTAGTACGAAGCAATCATTATTCCATTCGAGATTACAGCACTTAATATCGTCCTTACGTTTTGGACCGATGATATCCCCGCTGGGGCAGTTTGTGCAGCATGTATCATCACATATGCGTGAGTTCAATAGCCGAAGATACGATGAGTTCTAGAAGTTTCATACTAATCCTGTTCTTAGCTTGATTAACGTCCTAGCTGTAAGATATTTTGGCGAAGCGGAATTCTGGCTTTGCCTAGGGAAGATAGTTCTCACTTTGATTCTGTTTTCCATGACGTTCATTACAATGGTCGGTGGCAATCCGAAGCACGATGCGTATGGCTTCCGATACTGGAGAAATCCGGTTAGTAACTAGGTCTATGCCCACAATTTTCACTATGCTGACATGATAGTAGGGGGCCTTTGTCGAGTACATAAGTGCTGGAAACCTTGGTCGTTTTGAAGGCTTTCTGGCAGCTCTCTGGCAAGCCAGTTTCACAGTTGTCGGCCCTGAATATATTGCTACAGTCGCGGGTGAGGCAAAAATCCCCGTTTTACTTTGAAGTCAGCTTTCAAAACCGTATATGCTCGATTTGGGATCATTTTTATCGGTGGTGCCTTCTGCGTCTCTGTGGTATGTCCGTCGAACGACCCAACTCTCCTTGCAATTCTTGGCGGCGAGAAGTCAGGAAGTGGTACAGGAGCAGCATCACCGTACATTATTGCAATGAACAACATGGGCATCACCATTCTCCCCCATATTACGAATGCCCTTCTCTGCACCAGTATTTACTCCGCGGGTAATACATACGTCTATTGCTCGACCCGTGCTCTTTACAGTCTCGCTTTAGACGGCCATGCTCCTAAGGTCTTGCGAAAGTGCACGAAGCATGGTGTTCCGATTTACGCTTTTGCAGTTGTCATGATCTTCCCACTGCTATCCTTGATGCAACTTGGGAACAGTTCTTCAGTCGTGCTAAATTGGTAGATATAATCCCTCCTTTTTTATCGAGCTACAAGTGGTTAACTGATATCTAGGCTCATCAATTTAGCAACAGCTGGTGGCATCATCAACTTCATTGTTATGTGTGTCAATTATCTTTTTTTTCTACAAAGCTCTAAAAGCGCAAGGTTTCAGCCGGCAGTCATTGCCGTATAGGGGTTATTTTCAGCCATATGGGACTTGGATCGCGTTAATACTCTTGATAATGACCGTCACATGTTACGGATATACCGTGTTCTTACCAGGGAAGTGGGATGTAGGGACATTTTTTAGCTACTACACTATGGTGTTTGTGGCTATAGCCGCCTACTCGGGTTGGAAAGTCGTTCACCGTACGCAACTAGTTTCTCCTCATGAAGCTGATCTGGTTTGGGTACGGCCGGCGATAGACAGGTACGAAGCCTCTTTTGTGGGAAAAAACGTTGGGTTTTGGACAGAATGCTTGCGCACTATTGGCTTCAAGAGGTAATGGTCCAATTCGTGTATAATATACTGTTGAATGGAATTGTTATTTGAGGACTAAAATATGGTGACAAAGGTATTATTTTCGGTGACGAGCAAAGGGGAGCTCGAAATAGCCTACTCATCACTGACGAGAGTTAGGAGTCTGATCAGCTGCGACTAGGGAATGATTTACAAAGGCTTAGTTGAAGTTTTGAAAATAGTAAAATAAGGTACTTCAGTTGATCAAGAATTTTTCGTTGACGTATTGCCATAAGGCGAACAGTGGTTTCACCCTATGGAAGATTATTGAGTCATAACCCTAAGATACCTAGTTTATTAGGAAGATTAACACAGTCCCGGATGCATGACATATACAGAGAATAATACTTGCATAGGGTAGTAACTCACTTAATTCAAATTTTAGTAACTGATCTGATTTAAGTGCCTTGATTTAAGCAGTTGACTTGGTTTAAGTAGCTCACGGTGTAAGTAACTCGCCATTTAAGTGGCTTGCTTATTTAACTGAAGCTTTTACGTATCATCTACGATAATACACAATGCTATTTAAACAAGTTCTGTAAGATTTAAGTGACTTAAAGCCCTTCTAGAACATCTAGTTGTTAATTTCTATGGAGGTGATACGGTCCAAAGGGCCCAACAAGCTTCCATATCACTCTACAGATCTTTATGCAAAGTCTCACATCTCGGTTTATATTTTTTTTTCCAAGAGCAAAGTGCTTCCAGTCATTTCAAACGAATTTAGATCAATCCAACGTCGCTTATAGATGCTAATCAATACCCTTTACTTCCTAGGCTCGATACTAAACTTTAACCAGCTTTTGATACTCCCATTGAGATTAAGCTTTCCGCATATAATTCCAGTGAACTCTCACTATGCTTAACTTCCTTTCTATCTATGGCTCAATCAGCCTTTTCTTATATCAGGGCAGTACACCCGCCATATCTTTCACCCACTTCAACCGCCCCTCACCGAATATTTCTCCACCCGGTGACAAATCCATTCCGCCTTCTAAGAGCATCGTTCGAACAATCACTTGGTCATCCATGATTTCTTGATGGTGATAAATGTGAGCAGTACAATTGGCGCAATGGTAACATTTTACAGATTTCCCTGGTCATCTGGTAAGTTCTTTGATTCATTTGACTGTGGATACAAAATAATGTCATGACCCTTCTTCAACCATATGACGAAGCAGAAAGGAAGGTAACATACCACTCGCTCCGGTATAACTGTAAACCCTCGGTTCCCCTTTCGTGATCTTCAAATCTCTCTTTCAATAACGTAAGCATTGGAACTCAGCTTTCGACTGGATAACTAACCTGCGGAATAACAGCATTCAACGAATAGGGACCACCTCCTAGCCTTTTGCAGGTATCACAATGACAGAGTATATGTCTCGCATCTTCTAATTTAGCTGTCCAAGCAATATTCCCACAATGGCAACTTCCATCATAGATTTTGGCTTTCGGCTTCGGTTTTGGAGGCGATGGACCGAAAAGGACACCATCGTGGATATCCACGACAACAGAATCCTCTATCAGCGGTTTTGCGGCAGCAGAAAATGCAAGATGCACGGGATCTTCGGTTAGGTAATAATCCAAGTCCGCCTGGTTTTCGAATTCAAGCACAAACCCATGCGTCATATCTTTGTTGAAGGGCTCCCAAGACATGTTCTTGCCTGCACGCATAGATATCATGTATGGTTTGCCGGTCGATGGGTGAAGACATTTCGAGCGCAATTGGAGGAAGGTGTCGAAGTGACTTTGAAGGTCTGTCCATGTAATGGAAGGGCGGTATTTGAATAGCACTATATGCGTTATTGGTGTACTTCGATACGAGTTTGTGATGTCACCCATTTTTGTGAGGTAGGCAAGTAAAAGAAAACAACAGTTCCCGAGTCATGATTGCAAGCTGGGGTAATGGGGTAATATACTATTCAATCTTGAATTGCCTTGGCATGTCGATGTCGGTTGGAGTTAGTATGCAGGTGTGAATTTACTACTTTTGTAGATTCTGGGGAAAGTGGGGCGCAACACTGCGGGATTAGTTGCCCCAAGCAGAACCAAAAATTGCCTCTTTCAGAGGCATCTTTAATCCTCCCATTGGTCAGTAAACATAGATCCCTACCTTTTGTTTAATAACTTGATCTTACTGGATTATCTGAAATCGTAGCACGAAGTAGTGCCGACTTCATTCCAGTAATAACAACTGCAGTTTAGTCAACTTAGGAAGCTCCTTGTCTTCGAGAGTTGAAAGATCATCCCGTCTGGAACCCCGAGTCTGCGTCACGGAACTTGGGGGACAATTACGAGAATCCAATGTTATAGAATAGTCCGCCACCCCAGCCTTTGCAGATGATCACAATCATATGTTATTTCGAGCGGAATACATATGAGTCCTACAACAACGACTATGGATCAGTCCCTGGCGACACGCTCGATCTGAATATAAAGGTGCTCTGCTTTGCATTCAGCGAACTCTAATGACGGTTTTCATACAACTACAACGCTACCCTCGGGATTTATCGCACGGTTACGAACTTCCTTCCGAGAAAGGAACCAGATCACTCCAATGCTAACCAGCTGCACTCCAGCCAAGCAAGAAGTCCCAATAAAGCCCTTATGGAAATTCGGTGCTTGAACAGTTGGATACTCTAGTAATTGAGACCAGGCTGAGATAGCCTGACCAATAGCATTCATACTAGCAGTCACAATTGCCCGCTCTTCAGCATCGTTCGCCATCAATGATGTAGCCCAGCCCATAGACATCGGACTTAAGACTATATTGTGACTGTTAGGAGGAGAATTATCTATCTACTATAGGATTGGCTCCTTACCTCCCTCGGATCCTTGGATAATGAATGCTGCTACGCGGCCTGTCTCTCCGATATTCCACACAGCAAGCAAAATCGTGCCCAGAAGCACCGGAATAGTAGCCAGGAGACTGGGGAGCCAGAAGTTACCAGTACTATCAGCAAACAAACCAGCAGATAGTGCCGCAATAATAGATACCGCAGTGCCAATTGTAGGGAGAGTGTTGATCTGGGTGAGGGTATAGATGGACGATTTAGCTTTGAGATACAGACTAAATGGCGTCCCAGCTGGCATAATGACTTGGTCTAGTAAGCACCAATGGACAACAAAGAAGTACCAATGCCACGTCCCAAAGACCCGCTTGAAAATTGTCTTGGACATCTTCAGCTGTGCAGGGGCAGTGATTCCTTCCAGTCTAGAATTTGATAGTTTATGCTCCTCTTCGTTGAAGAAAAATGGCTTTCGGCCTCTGGGAACGTCTGGAAATGCAAGATAACCCCTATATTTGAGACTAATTTAGCACCTCACTATTTGACTCTCTTCTGAAGTAAGTGACTTACCAGAAGCAAACGGGAAGGGTTATGATTGTGCATATGATGAATAACCACCTGCCGTAACTTAGCCATCTGAAAGCCATTCTAGGATTAAATCTAACCTCCATCCTTCGAGGCCATGGACGTTGTCCAGATTGTTATACGCAGCTGCTTGAAGATAGCCTGCAAACATTGTACCAAGAGGAGAAGAAATGAAGAAAATCGAAATCCTTCGGCCCAGCTCGCCTGGTTTGTACCAGGAACCAATTATATATATGATGCCAGTAAAAGTGCAAGTTTCCGCGGCACCGATGAAGAAGCGCATGGCGTATATAGTGTTGACGGATTTTGCCCAAGCACAGCCAAATGTAAACAGGCCCCAGATGAGTTCCAATGTCGGAAGTGCTATGTTAATACGCGTACGGGTGAGCAAATAGCATGCTGGAATCATGAGTGTGCAGTATGATGCCCAGAATGCAATGGTAATATAGTTGAGTTCGTTACCATGGAGGTGTAAATCTTCCTTCATACCCCTATCGTAAGTATTAGCTTGTATGATTTAGAGGGGACCTCGAGGAGGACATACGATACGTAGGCATTCGTGATGGCTGCTTGATCTAAATATTTGGTGAAGAATGATAATCCTCCAAATGTCAGGATTGTCAAGTCAAGCTTAAGCACCAGTAGCTTTTCGGCGTGCGGCATATCTCTTGGGTACCAGCCAGTTTTCGTGAGGAACCGAATCCAAAGGTTATCTATGTCCCCATCTATTGCTGCGAGACTAAGATTTGAAGGAAGTCTGGCTACAGCCTTTACTTCTTCACTTTTCTCCATGATGCGAATTATGTATTGTATCTGGGTGAATACAGAGCATCAGAAGGTTCATAAGTTGTTGTGGATACTTTTATCCTTTCAGTCACAAGCTTGGGGAGGAATGTTAGCACAAAATCGTAAATATGAACTTTGCCATCAGCTAAACAATCTGTCTTGCAGTTTGAGAATCATGCGTTATTTAGGGTCTTCCAGTAAATTGTGATAACGAAGCATAGCACATATGCGCCATCGCATAAATAGAGTAGTATTGGATACGGGTCTCCGAGAGTGGACCTGACGAGAGGGACGAGCAGCAGTAATAGTATACGCAAACGGACATCACAAATTTGCAACTTATTGTATTCCCAGATGCTCCAATTCATCATTTTAGTACCAATTTCGCCATTGTTTAATGGGACCGTTAGACGAGACGAAGAAGGGGTCTTCGCTTAAATTATGACCATATGCATTCTCATTATATCCATGTAATGACGACATGATACTAATAGGCTAACATATCTGGTCGTAAGTTAAGATATCGCCAGAGATGTACAGCTATCTAGGCCTCTATTTCATAGGCACGGCGGCATTAACTAGCAAGCAAAGCAGAAAATACTAGTTGCTAAGTTGCTACTAGCATTTAAAGTCATCAAAAACCATGCCTTATGGTTTGATAAATAATATACATAAAGAATTCACCAATAAGCTTACGCGCATTAGATCCAATTTGTGATAAGTGGAGTGATCTTGGAGGCGCATCTATGGAAAGCACGCAACGGTCAGGCTTTTGTCACCCTTGTCACAATAGATATGAAAATCCACAAACCTGCGTAGCGTAATGGAATACTTGTAGAAAGCACGACTTCGTCGTCTTAGTTGATGCGATCCTTATTTTTGTATGTTTTTCAGGATCTAGATTATAAATGGACTTTCTTCCTCTAAGTTAAATCACCAGTAAAAAGGCTTCCTTACTTTCAAGTGCCTATTCCCCGAATTCCTATAGCGTGACCTGAATCGTCCCCGAGGCCGACTGTAGAATGATCACCAGGGGTGTTCACACTGTTACACCCGTAACTCTGGACGGTCCAGATCTGAAGGCCGTTGACGGTAGTGGGCTCACATCCGTGGACTACCAACCGAACGATGATATCGACCCGAAGGAGGAGAGGGCCTTTGTATGACTTAATTATCCAGTTTCGTGATGGACTCTGACTCGTTAGCTAGGTATGGAGGCTTGACTTGTGGTTTCTAACCATTGGTTTCTTAGGGTACACGTTTAAGTACCTGGATCAGACCAACATTGTGCGTCCCTTCTTGTCCCAGAGTATTAATCTTGCTGATGCACCAGCCAGAGCAACGCCTACGTCTCCGGGATGAAGGAGGATCTCCAGCTGTACGGGAATGAGCTCAACTACTTTACTACCTACTTCAAGTGAGTTCCAAATTACGCTATCCTTCCGTCCTACGGTCAAGACTCTGGAATCACACTTCTGATATCTCGTAGTATCGGGTATATGGTGATGCTCTATCTCTCCTGCATTATTATTTCCCATATTGGCCCATCAATCTGGTTACCAGGGTGTGAGGTGAGTTTGAACTTGTTCCCACCCGTCCGTGTTGAACGATTTGCTAATAGTGTAAAAGGTTATGTGGGGTATCTTAACTTGCTGCTTATCCACTGTCAACAAAGCTGAGCAGGTAAGACATAATTATGTTCCGTAGTTTCATCAGCGAGACCTATAAGTAGACTATCCACTAAGCTTTGCTAGGTCTATGGCCTCCGTTTCCTCATTGGCTTTTTCGAGGGTTGCACCTGGCCTGGATATTATACCATCATCAGGTAGGTTTACGCTAGTATTTTAGTGAAAATCGTATTAACCAAAGGGTTTCTTAGCCAATGGTACCTGCCCCACGAAATGGCTCTCCGGATGAGTCTCTACAACATCGCCCAGCCTGTCGGTGCCATGTTATCCGGAGTAATGCAAGGTGCACTCTCAACGAATCTGGAGGGTTCTCTAGGTCGAACTGGTTGGAGATGGGCTTTTATCATTAACGTGAGCTCTACTATTCTTCCTTGGCTCAACGCTTTAAAACAAAGTCTTTGGCTGTAGACTGACAATTTAGGGCGTCTGTACCATTGTTGTAGCCCTGGCAGCTTTTATTATTATACCCGGTTTTGTAGGTGTCCTAAAATTTTGCCGCACAATTCCATGGCAATAATCCTCTATAAGTCATGGTCCTAACAAGACCTATAGCCGGAGCGCCAGAACCCGCTATCTAAATTCTACCTTACGCCTCGACACATCGGTAAGCACGCTCCCTATTCTATCGTATAGCGTTAGGTTAAGCTAAAAAAAAAATAGAGATTGCTTTGGCACGTTCGCGCCGAGTTGGCCGGAAGCCTCAGATCGGCATCACAGCCAAGGGTTTTCTACGTTGCTTCACGTTTTGGCAGTTGTGGGCTTTTGCCAGTCAGTTTTACCCTTTTCTCTTAATCTACTGCTCAAATATCAGTGCCAGTATTATGGTTTAACACGCTCCAGTTGCATGGGCATTTGGTGGTAATACTACCCCTATCACCTACTTCAACTTGTGGCTCAAGTCTCTGAAAAAAGCCGACGGAACGGCAAAATAGTAAGAACAATCCTTTAAATGGAGGAATCTTCCCCTAATAAATTGTGTAGCACCGTTGCCATGCTTAACTACCTACCCATTGTCGGTCAAAGTATTCAGCTTGTTTCTGAGCTCTCGTTCAGTGGTTTTAGCGACTATTTTGGTACTCGATTGCCATTCTTGCTTCTCCATTCTGTAAGTCTTCTGTTGGCAAGCCATGAACTGCTCTATATGCTCATAGATTTTATAGTCTATTAATATTACATCGCTCATTATCTTGGTCATCCGCCCAAGCAACCAGCACACTTACATGGCTGGTTGGTATTTGAACTACGTAGGAGCGTGAGTCCAGTTTCAAACATCAACCAGTAGCGCTTAGACATCCCTAACACCCATAGTGTCTCGACAATGCTTCTCTGTTCCTGGGCTGCTGCTCATCTCGAAGGTGAACCAGAAGTCCGTACAGTTCTTTTCGCAACTGGCACAATTATCGCTTATCTCCAAAGCGCTTTCGTCCCTATTGCCACCTTTCCGGCATCTGAGGCCCCCAACTGGCGAATTGGTGCAAAACTATACCTCGGTTTTGCCATTTTAGCCATTTTCATTTTTGTCGGTATCCATTTTGCCCTCAAATGGGAGACCAAAAAGTCCCGGGAATCATCCAATGATGATTCAACTGAAGACGGTGGAAATGTGAATCTCAGAACCCAGACAACTGAACACGCTGTGGAAGTCTTTCAGGACAAGGTCTAGCAGTTTGATATTGTCAACAGCAATTTAAGCGAGAGAGGGGTAAGCGAGGTACAATGCTAGTAACGGGGAGAACAGTACTGGAGGAGCCTTATTAGATTCTACCTGCCGTGATAATAATCCTTGGCACAGAGAGATATTCAAAATGAGTATAATTCACAAAGTCAGATTGTTTAAAGCTGTCTAAAAAAAATGTGATGAATTTTCCACTACGCAAGTCACACTTCTGCTAGTTTTTTAGATGGCTCAGTCGTCTCTATCAGATCTCATACTATTGTAAGTGCTAGGTCCTCTGTCGATTGGAATTCTATTTATAGCGTTCAACTTATTTAGAATTAAACTTTACTTGCTTCGAATCTGTTTGGATCGTTCTTGTCAAAATATGGAAGTAATCGGAGAGTCTCTATAATCTCAAAACTCATTAGTAGTAAAATAATATGGCATTAGATGGGTAAATTCCTGGTAAAAACTACCAACTAAGGTACGTAATCAAGTCGGAGTCTTAAGCTACTGTCACTATACCCATACATAACTGTCCAGACAGGGTAAAGTGCGGGCACGGTAACTCGTAAGTACCTGTTGTACCTGTCAATTTCGTTTACCCCAACTTTACCCCGCCTCAGACACGCTTATCGTCACACTTGGCCCTTCTTGTAAAACCTTGCGGCGATGTAAAAGCAACTCGCCGTTAGATTGCTACGTTTTACAAGCCGCTAGACAATACTGTCCACATACTTGGGTTTATTATTTTCACTCCATGTTGTTCTTACCTTCCATCATGCTAATCAATCCAGAACGAGAACTCAAATATATTAGAAACCATATGACTAATCGGACCTGATGATGCTGTCCTCGGCTTTTGCCTCGCACCATAGAGCATAGGAATGATAGCGCGGGCTGACTATCCGCTTTGACATATAACCTTCTTAAGTAAGTGCATCTCCAGCCGGTCTATCGATAAGAAGAATCATGGGCAGAATTTAAATACAGAACTGTGGTAGTTTTGAGATCGAGATCCCGCAAAACTCGGCTATGCCATTTATGGCTTCGAGCTTCGATCAATCAATTTCTAAGACCCATGATGCGCCTTTCAACGAAAGAGCAACACGTCATACTATCAGCTTGCGACAAGTTGCATGGTACACCGGTTTGCGTGGTGTTACCCGACTAATGACCGCAATATGCATAGCCATACATCTAGTTGCATACATTGTACGACTTTTGGTTGGTCCATAGTTTGGTCGTCAGAACCGCATAAAACAATACGAGCTGTGCGGCCAATAGTACCGTCCCAAATAAGGCATATGTATCACATTATACAGAACGCAAACAGGACTCACTTGATGCTCTGATTCGCCGACTTCTTACTTAGAGTTCAAGGCAATTCTGTCAGCTGAGCCAGTTAGGCTAAGCCTCGACACTTCGCCTCTTAGCGACCTCTCACAACGTCAAAACGGCTGATCTTTTCAAGTTGAAGTTTCCAACTTGTTACACAACGTCCTCATTTCTCAACTGCTGACAATATGTCTATAATCATTTCTATATTTCGAAGGCCCCTTACTTACCATATTCCAATACAACTGTAGAACTTTAAGTAGGTAACTTATTCGATTTTGGGCTTATTAGAACGAAATGATTTGCTTCGAGGTTATCCATGATGCAAGTTCTGCGTCAGGTGTACGAGGCTTTTATTATCGACCAAGTTCTAGTAAGTCCCTTGGTGCTTAGCAAAACTTCAAAGGAGACTTAAAGGTCTGGTAGTTGCTTTATCAATAAATAATATTATTTTGTCTGCTTCTAGCTCTCAAGAGGCATATATCAGGAGATAAATTCTGTGGTACAGCTGGGTTTTCCCGAGAATGCGGGGTCTTAATACTGGACTGATTGCCACGCAGAAGAATTTTTCAGGCCTTGGTCACGCCTTTCTAGTGATGTACCCTAATCGGTGAACTTCTTCTTGCTCCTCTGACACAATATGTGCATTCACGGTTGTATCACTGCACCATATTCCACCTAAACTAATTAGATATAATTTATGTGGCTAATCTGTTTGGATGCCATGCAGCTTCTTCCGGCGGAATGCTGTGACACGTGCACTAGCTTGCATTCCGCCAGAAGGTCAAAACACTAAACCGCCGAAAACAGCATCTCGTTCTTCTATAAAAGCTCCAGCTCGTCACATTTCATTCTTTATTTCACGCAACTACATCCCCCATCGTTGCTTTGATTGCAATTTGCCATCATGTCGTCTATAAGCGAGCTTACCCCTGTCACTCATCGCCTCGGAGACTGGCTTCCTGAAGATCCCAAACATCTTCAGGCTTGGCTGCGAGATTTGGTCTCTCACGTCCGGTCCAAAAAGCAGACCCTTAACCCCGTTCTGCAAGAGTTCAAGGAATTGATTGAGCATGATATTGTCCTTTGGCAGTATTTTCATCTCATGTTCGAGCAGATTCCTGCCAAGTCCCCGTAGTAAGTATCTCAATAAACAACATCACCCTCTGTGTCTTCTGCACTCTTCATCAATATACTTACTGATGTGCTTACAGCGACAAAGATCCTACCGGTAAACCGGAGATTCGCGACTATGTAACAATGTTGAACGTCTTCAACGTGCTGATGACAAGAGGCCCACCTTTCATTTACAACACAGATGGGCAGAAGGGCCTTGTTGGCTTCCCTTTCAATGCAGTCCTTGACTGGCCAATGGGCACTGCAGCAGGTGTATCTGCTTTCCTGGATCCCAGAGTCAATGCTGTTCTGAAGAAGATGCTGGATGCCTGGGTATGTACCAAATTTCTCGAAGGAGAATCACCCTTTTGAGCTGATCATTCATTGCGCTTGAATCGTGCTTGAGTTACTCCCCCTACTTCTAGAACAAGTACATTAACTCCGAGTTTCTAAATACAGGCAGTATATCTAGCCTCTCCAGAATCTGCCAGCATCCTATCCGAAAAGGATGGTTGGCTGGATCCCCAAGCATTATCTGCAATGGCGTCAGTCGCCAGCGATGGTGGTGAAATCTTGCCGTTCGACCAAGTGTTCATATGTGACAAGTCCCTACCAGCCTATGGGTTCACCTCCTGGGATAGCTTCTTTATCCGCAAATTTCGAGAAGGTCAGCGACCCGTCGAACTAGCAGACAATGATCGCGTAATAAACAACGCATGTGAGTCGACAAGATATCGTATTGCAACAAACGTCAAAGAACGAGACAGTTTCTGGATCAAACAACAACCATATTCGCTCCATGAGATGTTGGCTGGGGGCCCATTGGCCAAGGAGTTCGTGGGTGGCACGGTCTATCAAGCGTTCCTCAGCGCGCTGAGCTACCATCGCTGGCATTCTCCTATTTCTGGGAAGATTCTCAAGGTTCACAAACAGGCAGGGACGTATTATGCCGAGAACTATTGGGAAGGGTTTGCAAATCCTCAAGGACCCGACCCCAGTGCGCCGAACGAGTCTCAGGGATACATCACAGAGGTGGCGGCTCGGGCGATGGTATACATAGAAGCCGATAATCCTCAGATTGGCTTGATGTGTGTTGTCTTTGTAGGTATGGCTGAAGTATCCAGTTGCGACTTTACAGTCAAGGAGAATGACACGGTTAAGAAAGGTGACGAGCTGGGTATGTTTCATTTTGGTGGATCGACTCATTGTTTGTTGTTTCGTCCAGGTGTCATTGTCGACTTTGAAGACGTTAAGAAAGGTAAGAATGAGGATCATAACGTGAAGGTGTGTAGCGCACTAGGTGTGGTTCGTGAGACTTAGAAGTAGTCTAGTCAATACACGCAGGGTTGATATTATAACCTTTAGTCGAGAGACTGTATGCTTGAGTGAATAACTTCGGCACCACATTCACCCACATTTCGATAATATATTTATTTCGCTAGGCGCCTTCCACGTCAAAACTACATACTCTACCTTAGCCAACCTCCCTCCAATACTTCCACGGAATAGAATGCACTTCCAAACTTAACACTACAACAGTGTGGTTGTTCCGATTCGGACTTTCAACCTAATTCAATTGAATATATCCATTGTTCCTGCAGTACCTCCATATTTCGAGTCTGCTCCAAGACAGGATCTTTCCCTACAACTCCCGCTGAAGAAGAATAGCAACTTGAAGGTGAGCGCGTACAACCATTATTCTTCCAGCCTTGCGCTGCATAGGTTATTTCACGGCCGCAAAGTGAGATCACAACAAGCTGACAAGAACATTAGATCACCATCCATCGCTTCTCATTGAAGTTCTCAACATGGCAACCAACTCAACTCCCTTCAAATTCAACAATGATCTTCTCGTATTGATCATGAAACAAGTAGACGACACGAAGACCTTGACAGCACTTTCGCTCTGTTCCAAGACGTTCCATTCACTAGTCGAGCCAATATTGTACTCAGGTTCGTAATTATCAGTTTACATTCTCGCCTTCCATCTTAGATGCATGTCAGCAGCCAGAAAGCGAAATTGCGCACTCAAGTCTGGATGTCAGTCAAATGAGCTTGGCGATCAGATAGCAAGTGTCAATACTGTGTCACTTCTCATGTTTGTTTTGGAGCCTAGATTTATCTGTGGGCACACAAGATCTTTAGTCATTAGTTTGATTTTAGAGTCTCAGCAATCTCCCACATCGTGCCTAAATTATCTACTCCCGAATGTTGATGGTTAAAGCAATACTGACTCCATCTCCTGGCAGTGGTAGACTTGAACCGCGAGGAAGGCAACTCTAAGGGAAGGAGGTTGGCTTGGGCATTCCCCAAATTCCTTCGCGCAATCTTGGAAACCCCAACCCTAGGCAGTAGAGTCAAGGTTCTACACTCGGCAGTCGATTATAGAATCGAGAATGGCACCATAACGGATGTATTCACCATTAACGACTGCGAAAGATTAAAAAGCGCCATCGAACGTACAATTGGCCCGGACCACATAGAAAACATATATAGCGAAGCAGTAAACGACGATTTGGACCGGAATTGGGACATTTTTTTCACCGTCCTCTTGTGTCATCTTCCGAACATCGAAGCACTTCACTTGCCTCAATTGTACTCCTTCCACAAATATTTAGAGATGGCCTTGGGTAGGGCTGCAAGCTTACAAAGAATTCACCAAACGCAAAAAGACTTTGGCCGTACTAGCGATTCTCAAATCGATCCAGAGTACTTGTACAGATCAGATTCAACGGACGGATCTGATGCGAAAATGATGTGTTTCGCCTTCCAGAAGCTGTCTCGGGTTGAAATAAATGCCGATCCATATTATGATGGTTACGTCGACGTCATGCAAACTTTACCGTTCCTCTCGTTGCCCTCTCTCAAGTACTTGTCAATACACTGCGACAGCCTTCTGGAGAGAGCCGGCTTCGATCTTACAATTTCTCAGGATCATCGGACCAGTCTCTATAAATTTCCATATCCCCAATTCTCTTTCGGTCTGACTTCTCTGTTCATAGAGTTGTCTTCAATTTCGAACAGTTCACTCACTCAATACCTGTCCCTCTTCAGATGCCTTAAGTCGTTTCGAGTTGCCCGAGACACTACGACGGGTGAATGGATAGAACCACAACAAATTCTCGACAGTCTCGCACACTCAAGTAGATGCCTAGAGTATATTCATATTTTGGATTGGAAATCACCGCTCGTCCAAATCGAATCTAAGGACGACAATAAGTTCGGTAGCCCTATGAGCTCGTTAGCTTCCTTCCCGAAGCTCAAGAACGTTAACGGAGATTTTTGGATGTTGGTTGGACAAGGAAAATACGCCATTGAAAGTTTTCTGCATGCGTTTCCCCAGTCATTAGAGAGTTTGACTATGCGAGGATGCAGTCACCAGTCTTTGGACGCTTTGGTGTGTCTGCTAGAGGAAAAGCTACCACCACGGCTTCTTAATGTGGAAATAAATTGCTCGGGCTATCTCCATGATGATTATGGAACTTTTCGGCGGGCTTTTACGACATTGAAAGAACGGGCTACTCGGATGGGAGTGGCGCTTTACGTTTCTGAACCAACCACTGGTGATCTTGACGCTAGGAATTGAAACTTTTATGAGCTCAATCATGGGGACAAATAAACTTTCAATTTCTGGGTTCGAGCTCACGCAAACTTCTCTGTACAGTACATAGAAACTGTTTTCTGATATCGAATTATTCGAGTCGGCAGAAATACTTGGACTTAATTCGGAAAATAGGAATGGCACTGCTTCTGTAATTAGAAGAAAATCTGCAATCTGAGCGCACTTCTGAATCATTGTACCCTGAGTACTTAATACTTACCATCAGCCAGAAATAAGGATTAAGCGAAGGGTCATGCATAACAAACTATTACTAAATGACTAACCGCAGAACAATAGAGTTGGCTACCTTTATTACTCGCACAAAGATTGGTATTAATATCAAATAGCCCGATTTATGTTTGCTCATGCGTTGTGCCTTTGTTTCTTCACACAAACTAGTATCTATGTCCTTCTTCTACTAGATGCTTTGAACAAGTGCATTGTCCACTATTGTTCGTAGACCAGGACAGGTGAACAATTCCTTTGTGTTGGATATTTAAACACACCATTGATATTTCTCATATCTACTAGTATCATCTTCAAATCATCGGCCTTCATCAACTTGAGAACGTTCAAAGTCAAGAAATACCTTTGGAACGCCTCGAATACAAAACACCAACACCGACAAAAATGACTGTCGCCAAAATGATCGGATTCTTCGAAGACCTCTCAGCCTCAACATCAGCCCAGAAGTTCAAAGAGAAACAGGGCACCGATGAGGAAAATGTAGTCAAGAATGAACAGGATGCCGAAAAGAAGGTGCAGGTCGCATTCTTAGAGACGCTTCTTCTCTTCAGCGAGTCTCATGGCGGGGATGGAAACAAAGACGACAGTGAGAGAGAAGATGAAGAAGGCCAGAGCGAAGCTATAGAAGAATCCACGTCGCAGCCAGTTGAGACAAACACACAATGTCCAACGTGTGGCGAGGAAGGCTACACTGGAACGTGCCCAAGTTGCAGCGCTGGACACTTCTAAATCAAATGCCACGTCGGCATCTAGCAAGTGCTAGGCCTGCAAGTGCAGAAGACAGGAATCAACAAGGTAAAACAGGATGCAGAAGGAAACCAAAAAGAAGATGTCCAAGGTGCCAACTTTACTCATAGGTAGAGAATACGAAACGAGTTCAAAGAACCACAATATTTCTATGAACATGACAAATTAATCCATAACTGTGAGGTTCATTTTGACTGATTGTAAACCCAGGCCCTGTAATAATAACATCACTGAACTAACGAAAATGCTCAGTCGACACATACACTGGTATTAAAGATGAGACAACTCAGGAAGGTAAAATCTCTTGCCGCCTGTGGAGACCGTATGACCACGTAAAAGACGGACAGCCGCTACCCAAGAGACAGAGGTTGTTTGTTTATCGCATATGAGAACTATGTGCACAGGAAATGGAAATGAAGTAAGATTGTTGTTGTTGTTGTTGGGGCAGAACTGATAAAACACCAGTACCAGCCAGCAAGATAATCTGGATTAGTCAGCAAGCGCTAACACCACAGGAAGCTTAGCTCCATTCCAAACAGCGACCACAACCCTCCAGCATCCACGCAATTGAGACCGGTCTCCAGCTTCTCCCAACCCACAAATTCTCCAAGATGACAGTCGTAGAAACCGCCAAGGCCGCCGTTGGTCTCAGCGACCCGGCATCAGCTCGTACGTCACTCAATTGCTCTCCCCGACGCCTGAGCTTTGAAGGAAGAAGGCTAATGTATGGTACTTTGCAGCGGCGTCCCGAGAGGCCATGAGCGACGCATCCCTACCTTTAGCATACCGCGACAGCTGCGCGAATCTACTTATCCCGTTGAACCGGTGTCGGAAGGCAGAATACTACTTGCCGTGGAAGTGCGAGGTGAGTCGGAACTTGGGGGGGATCGAAGGTGGAATACGTCGAGGGAAATGCTGATAAAGGATTACATCCTGCAGAACGAGAGACACAGTTACGAGAAGTGCCAATATGAAGAGTTCAAGAAGCGCGTTGCAAAGATGGATGAATTGAGAGAGGCCAAGGGAGGTGCGAGGAGCAACTGAGAAGGCGAGAGGGATTGACTTGGTTGGGGTGTACATAAGGCTGGGAACTACGGACATTCAAATGGATTGCTGCACTTTGATTTGGGATCCCAATTCTGCGAGACTGCCTTCGGAGGGGCGCCTTTAGCTTGCCTGCGCGCGCATGCTATACCAGTCAACTCCAGTACGGCAAGGTCTCTCCTGCGCATCTATCACTACGAAAAGGACATGGTAATTATGGATGGTGGTGCAGACAATAGTGATCGAGGAAGTTTCTTGATCGAAGCCGAACAAGGCTTTATTCGTTTCCAAACAATATAACGCAAGCGCTTCCCAAGGTCAAAGAAGTCTTTTGTCTATCACAGCAAAGAAATGCTTGAGAGACTTAAATTGCACAAAGGAATAACTGAAGAAACATTAAATTCCTACAAAGCAAAACAAAAGCCTTGTCCAATAAGTGCTGGTCAAGGTCATTATAGTCCGTGTTGGCGAGTGCATACAGATGAATAAATTTGCTTCGTTTGGTTGGACATGGCTATTTGTAGCTATGTGTGCCGAAGGAGACGTCAAGCAGTATTCCTGCAGAAATTAGTCAGTTTGGGGAACAAAGCTCATTAACTTCTTTTGTTGATGGACGAGTCACGCTTATGCTGAAATCATGATCGCTGAAGATGGGACTGTCTGAATGCAGCATTCCATCATAGCTTGCAGTTATGCAACGGTACTCTGAATTGAGACATTATTAGCTAGCCACTTTTAGGCAATGCTCTGACTAGGCTTTCCAAAAGGCCAACACCAGCCTTGACACCATCAACGATGTATACTCTCTTCGCTTCCCCTTCGCCTAGCTCGTCGACTAGTGCTTCTTGCACGATATCATCCATTCCAGCCATGCCAGCACACCCCAGACATATAACCCGTACGTCCCTATCTTTCACCAATCTCTTTGTGGCCTCCGTCATCTTGGTCCTCACAAGCTCTGCTGGCGCAGTATGCAGTTCATCAGCGTTCAAGCCTGTGGTTTCTACACCCTTGAAGCGCTGACAACTCTCCAGATCCCGAACACCCATAAAATCCATAACTCCATCTGAGAGCGCCTTCTCCCAGTACTTCCCGGTACTGACAATCCCAAATTTCTCGAATACATTCTCGTTCGATCCAGCACCAGCTCGGGGTTTCGGAAGCAGAGACAAAGAAGTAGTGATGCTGGCCTCGAAGATACCTGTCACGTGTACGTTAGGAGGTACACGGTTTCGAATCATGGTAACCAGTGGATGGACACTGTAACATGCCACGAGGAAGGCATCATATTGTGGGAGTTTGGTATTCAGGTCTGCAATGCAAATCATAGCCGTCTCGTGAGCATCGTCTTCATTGTTGATACTTTGTGGGCCGGAGGGTGCAGTATATGTTATTATCTCGAGGGTCTGGCTAGTTCCGTGTACGTTTAGGTCTTCGAGGAGCTGGTCAAGGCCAGCGGTCATGGAATTAGAGGAGTTAGGGTTGATGAGGAGGAGTTTCTTGAGTGGTGCCATGGTTGGAGATATTGCTTTGGATGCTCGAATAAATGCTCAAAGCAGGAGTTGGCTTTTTTAATCTGCTCTCTCGCACGAGAATTGATGACGGTTAAGCCTGCTGTAGAGTAAGTCGCCGTTAGTGTTTTATAGTGAGTGCACTTATTCGATAAACTCACCAGTTCAAGACTTGGTTTCTGAGTCTATAAACTATCACCACCTAGAGCAACTAGACTTCATAACAAAGATATAGTTTCAAGACTGTGGCCTTATTCACTTTCCAGTTCTTGGGTAGATAATTATAATGCTAGAAGAGAGAGGGGAAGCAATGAAGTTTTGGCACTCAGCCTTGGAGGGGCGGCAGGCTGGGAAGCTAAAAGCGGCATATGCGAGTTATTTGGGTGGTCTAGAGCAAAGAAATGTTTCTTTTTAGGATAAATTAAACAGTAACCTATCTCTAGTTCTATTCTGCTTTGCTTATCCGTAATTAATTGTCTACTTGTTTAAAGAACTTGAACTGCTGTGTTGTTTTTAGACACGCTGCCTTACAGCTAGCTCATTACGGTGGCCGACTCCAACGCCCACGGAAACCATCGTCAGCGGGGCACCAGCAACATCAACGCCCAAGTACGAAGTTCACCCAACATATCGTGAGCTTCACCAAAACCTTTAAACATGGCAGAGCCACCAATAGGTAAGCCGTAGGAGGTCACAAAGCTCATCTACAGTACTCGGGCTGACCAATCTACAACAGTCCTCGATGGAGGTACCGGTTTCCTCAAGGTTGGCTATGCAGCTCAGGTATGCGCCATCTTCCCCGACAGCTCTCCCCAGGCCTCCAGCCCACTGATGTCCTCTTCCGCAGAACTTTCCCGAGTTCCAGTATCCCTCAATCGTCGGCCGGCCGATCCTGCGATCAGAAGAGAAAGGCGATGGCTTGGTGATCAAGGATATCATGTGTGGAGATGAGGCAGCAGCAGCGCGGACTATGTTGCAGGTCAGCTATCCCATGGAAAATGGTATCGTGAAGAAGTGGGATGATATGCAGCATCTCTGGGACTATACCTTCTTCGAGAAGATGAAAATCGATCCCACGGGTCGCAAGATCCTCCTCACCGAACCTCCCATGAACCCCCTGAAGAACCGAGAGCAGATGTGCGAGGTCATGTTTGAGCGGTACCAATTTGGCGGAGTCTATGTGGCTATTCAGGCTGTACTGGCTTTATACGCCCAAGGTTTGTTTCCCCAGACAGGTCACCAAAGCTTATCTGATTTCTCGCAACAGGTCTCAGTTCAGGAGTGGTTGTAGATTCCGGAGACGGAGTCACCCATATTGTGCCAGTCTACGAATCAGTAGTCCTCAACCACCTTACTCGTCGTCTCGATGTTGCCGGTCGAGATGTAACACGTAACCTGATTGCCCTACTCCTCCGCCGAGGCTACCCGTTGAACAGAACCGCGGATTTCGAGACAGTCCGCCAAATCAAGGAGAAGCTATGTTACGTATCCTATGATCTTGAGCTGGACCGGCAACTCAGCGAAGACACCACCGTTCTTGTTGAAAGTTACACCCTTCCCGACGGTCGAGTTATCCGTGTAGGCAGCGAGCGTTTTGAAGCGCCAGAATGCCTCTTCCAACCCCATCTTGTAGACGTTGAACAACCTGGAATTGCTGAATTCCTTTTCAACACCATCCAAGCCGCCGATGTTGATGTGCGCTCCTCGCTCTTCAAGGCTATTGTTCTCTCCGGCGGAAGCAGCATGTACCCCGGTCTCCCATCACGGCTAGAGAAGGAGTTGAAGCAATTATGGCTCACAAGAGTCCTTGGTGGAGACCCAGAGAGACTGGGCAAATTCAAGGTCAGGATTGAGGATCCACCCAGGAGGAGACATATGGTGTTCTTGGGCGGAGCAGTCCTAGCAAATATTATGGCAGATAAAGAGAATATGTGGATCTCGAAGCAGGAGTGGGAGGAGCAGGGTACGAGAGTGCTAGAAAAGCTTGGGCCTAGATAGAGAGGCTGTTTTTACTTCTTCCTGTCTACGGATAAAAAGGCGTAAATACTCAGGCAGGTCATCTAGCAATTTTATGCGTTTGGTCGAGCTGAGTACTGTGATTCTGTGGCGAGCAATCAGCAAAGGTTTGGTAGATGTGTCGATTACTTAAGTTGAAGTCACTTCCACTAGATCTCAAATTATACCCTCCCAGGTCAGTTTTGCAGTACTGAAGGGTCTTGTTGGTAGAGTCAGGCATTCCCGTCAAAACATAACTATTTTCTCAGCCATCTCTCTTATATAAGCAATTATTTTCATCGTAAATCTGCCTCCCAATCTATGATGCTCATTGGCCATTGTCCTTGAATATTAGGTGTGGGTAGTGTAGTTGTCCGAGCTAGGGAGCTTGTCCTACGCGTATATGCGATAAAATAAGGGAAGTCTTCACACTAAGGGGTCAACGAGAATGAAACTCAGGCACTGTAAGGTCTTGAAAACCATTCATTGCTATATCTAATACTAGTACTAATCAAACATAAGCCATCGACGCCTTCCTCAGTATTCCCATAATCCATTCTTGAACACCATACCTACCCAAATAACCCCAATTAGTCCACTCGCCTGGTCCTGCCCCAAGCCTCGTCCGGAGTCTTGCCTTTGGTCTCCGGCACTTTGAAGGCAACAAAGGCACCACTAAGCAAGGCCAATGCAGCAAAAATGAAATAAACCCAGCCAGCACCACCAAGAGAATAATTTAGCTTGGCGTTGATGATTGGGAAGAATTGAGCAACGAGGAAAGTAGCAACGTAATTGGCAGCCAAGCACCACGACTGAGTAGCTCCAACTGCTTCTTGGCCTACAAGTTCAGATGCCATCATGAAAGGGACGGGTCCGAGGCCAGTAGCGAAGAAGGCCACGAAGAGAACAACAGAGACGGCTGACAGGATTTTGATTTCCCAGCGAAGGGAAAGCGCAAGTATCAGCGACATGGACCCCATTCCCGAAATAGAGAGCAAGAGGCAAGACTTGCGGCCAATCTTGTCAGCTAGTGGGGCGCAGGCAATAGTAGTGATTAGATTGATCACCGAGATCATGATTGTGAGGAGCGAAGAGGTGATGGGGAGAAGCCCAGAAAGAAGAGATACGGAGTACATCATAATACTGTTGATGCCACAGAGTTGTTGAGCAAACATAATACCAATAACGGCGATGATTGCGGGTTGGTATAGCGGATCACGGATAACTTGAAAGAACCCGACATTGGCGATTTCCTTCTGGGGCATCTTGCCAGCGGTGGGAGTACGCGGTGTTGTTGGTTCATTCTCACTCAGTAGCCGTTCTTCTTCATCTGAGGACTTGCCAATATCCCATGTCTGGATCTCATCGTCAATCCTGTTCCCGGAGCCTCGGATGCGTTGCAAGATCCGGATGCCCTTCTGAGGATTCTTGTGTGCTGCGAGCCATGCAGGACTCTCGGGGACCACCAAAAGTCCAATACCCTGTGCAAATCCAATAGCAGCGCCGACAGCCAGTATGATTCTCCACATCGATCCTCTGCTGAAGAAGTAACCCAAAGTTTGTGTGAACAAAATGCCAATATTGATCGTGACCTGGGTCAAAGACCCAAACAGGCCCCGCTCAGCAGGCGGTGCAATCTCAGAAACATATAATGGGACGATGACCGTTGAAGCTCCAGCTCCAACACCTGCCAAAAGTCTACCAATTCCCATTACGGGTATGTTTCCGGCCAACGTTTCGAGACATGCTCCAATGATGAAGAAGAAGGATGTTACTCGCATGGCCAGCAGTCTGCCATAGGCAGTCGAGACAGGTCCCGCACATAATGCCCCCAGGAATCCTCCAACTGTAAATACTGATGATATAGCAGCAAACTGGGCTTCGTCCATGGGAATACATTGTGGTGGTTTCGTGGCCGAGAGGCTGGCCGTCTTCGAATCAGTGACAGATTGTTTCTTGCAAGTGATCACATCTTGAGGGGCGTTCAGTTCAGCCTGTTTTCAAGTTAGTGAGGTATTAGAAGGGATAGAGAAGGATGGCGGACTCACTAAGTGGAAACCGAACTGAAGCGGACCCAGAGTTGAGATCACAATAAGAAGGACTAGGTAGGCAGTAACATCGCGAATACACTGTCTCATACCGCCAGAAACCATCTTTGCTTGGGGATTGAGGTTGTTGAAGGAGAGAACATGCCCTGTCAACAAAACAGGACAGTGTTCGTAGTTTAATAGGATTCAAGGGAGAATGTAAGGAATGTGGTTGGTATTGGTGACGTTGAGGTTGAGGTAGACATTGACCACGTGATTGGTACATAGCTCATACCTTACCTTACCTACTGTCCTATTTATGAAACCGGTGCACAGATTATGCAAACGGATAAGCTTTCCCCACACTTTGTCTTCTGGTGGTGTTTGACAGCTTGGTGGCTGGTGTCGTAAGCTGGACCGTAATACTGGACTATGATATAAGCGCCTATCTACTGTACCTATCTATTTTGTTGTACTGTATGTACAGTGTCTATTTTATATCTGTTCGTAAAACACCTGCTGAAATTCCTCATCTTCCCCTCGTGTTCTCAGTACCGTACGCGTATCTCACCCCTTCTTCTCACCACAGGATCACGGTATCACCATATCACCATATCACCACCTACACTATTACCAACGGCGCATGACGCTACTCAGTCTGCCTGTACTACTCGAGTACCGCGCCGCAAAAGTCGATTCTCCGAGCAATCAATCCACATCCAGACAGACACAGACACGACTCTCTCCCTCCCTCTCTCTCTCCCCGCCACTCTTCTTGTCTCGGGCGCCCCCTCACGACTCACATCATCCCACGGTTACCTTATCCGGGTCACCAAGAGTCAATTGAGCCACTCTAGACGCTAAGAGGCTTGTGGATTATTGCCATTTCTCGCCATCTCGCACATCTC